>CM076570.1:1319448957-1319621510 GCA_034641835.2 Pinus albicaulis
CATTAGAAATCCAGTGTTATTACAGTTATTTTTAAGATTTCGTCTCTTGGAACATGAATTTGATTACATTGAATATCAGCATATTCCAAGACATTTAATTACATTAGCAGATGCAGTTGCTTCTAGTATGATAAATAGACATTTGCAATAATCAAAACAGTAAATTAAACAACATTTGATAACATGTACACAGATAACCGGTAATAATGATATATCATAGCATAGAATTTTGTTTCAAAATATACATCGTCTTCGATCATAGGTTGAAAAACACCTTATGATCAGCAAAAATGATAATACAAAAGGTCAAAAATATGAGTCTACAAAACGATCATCCTATCCCTGATGATGATCACGATAAGAGACCACTGCCCGGGCCACCCTACACAGGAACCTCCTAAAAGGTCCTGGGACACCAATCACATATCTCTGTAATCTAAGCAGAATATCATCTATGTCGGTCTCTGGAATGTCTAGAATCAGACGCTCTAGGTGATGCTCTAAATTAGACAGGATCTCTACTGATTGGCCTTCTGGGGCTGGTGTGGCTGCAGCTGGATGCCTCCTCTCATAAGGCTGGAGATTGGCTGGTCGCCATGGACCCACATCTGCATTTAGACTTTTGATTATTAGTTTTGTGACGATTAAAATACAAAAAAAATAGAACTTAGAAATTGTTGAAAATGATTTTTACCTAATTCATCCCACTGTTCCCCTGTTGGGAGAGCCATCTCTCGGTCGCCGCGGAAATCTATCCCGACATATGGAAAATCCTCTATAACAAAAAGTTGGCATTCCAGCCAACGAAAATATGAATAAGGAAATCAAACAACCTCGATGCCCTCAGCATGACGGGCCATCAAAGCAACCCAATGAACCATCCTAGGTTCTCGAGGTCGACCAGCATCAACAAGAATGTTCTACGGAGCTAACATGGGGATCCTCTCTAAAGCAAAAGTGACTACAATGGATCCATATCCAAAGTTGTTTAGCTTTCCATTCTTTGCTCTGGTTAGTTGGCCTTTTACATTGGCCAACACAGCTTCACACCAGTTGAAAATGGTGCCTCGAAAACAGTCTACAGCAATGTGCATCTGGGAACCGGTAGCCACATGCAACGCTGCGCTCCCACACAGTTTGGTGACAGTAAATGCAATAAATTTAAGCTCGGGAAAAATGATAGTTTTGATGTCAATCCGTTTGTCCTGGGGGTCTACCCGATCATCACAGAACTCTAGTCGAAGACTAGCGACAGACTGGCCACCTGGCCTAGTCCCAAACAGAGAAATTTGTTCGCCCCACTTGGACAAACTATCAAAAAATAAATATCCTCCAGCTCAATTTTGAGCCTGTGGCTGCCAATAATAAAACACTGGTCCTATACATTCCATCTATTCACCAGCCACGTCAGGAGGTCTACCTGTGCTCTCATGACCTGAATGGCCCAGAATTTATACAAACTGCATGCTCTCAATGCCTGCATTGTAGGCAAATGATTCATTGCGGCATCATCTACGTCTTCATGCTCACGTTCTCTCCAAACAAACATCTTGTATGTCCTACAATGCATAAAAAGACATATTAGAACAAAATTTTTTGAAAATTTTTGGGCAGAAATTGAGAAAAATAAGTTTGAAATTTCATTGCACGGGGTCCGCACCCTAAGTTCATACACAGTGCGTAGGTACACACGGGTGCTGTGGAACAAGTGTGGACCCAAGACTTTTTTCTATGTAGACAAAATTTGGGGTTCGCAGGGCCCGCGTGTTGCACCTGCAGATCCCCGCGGGCAATTTTTTCAACCTATTTTTCCCTAACAAATGAAATCTAAAGCCTAAAAATGAAATGTAAATGGATAAATGCAAGATAAGGAGGTCATGGACTACCTGGAGTTGGCGGTTCTCAATTTCGCTGGATGGATTTTCCAGAATCTTCGCAGAAACTTTTTTACCCAAAAGTTCTCACTTTTCACTCTGATCTCAAATGGTAAAAATGAAGTTAGAAAAGTCCTTTTTATAAGTTTTTTCGAATAAATGAATTTTTAATTTGTTTATTTTTCACTTTAAAAAGGTTATTTTTTAAAACATTTTTATTTATCTTAAATAGGTATGTGTAATGTTTCGAGTTTTTGTGCAGAAAATTGGATTTTTCGGGAAAATTGATCGTTTTTCGACAAAGAGCATACTTTTATCACTTTTTCGAACTCTTTCAAAAATTTACAAAAAAAGAAAAAACTTGGAGTCCTCTTTTAAGATCTTTTAAGACTCTCAAAAATTGAAAATATTGCCGAGCACTTGATTATTCGAACTCGTTAAAATAAATGAATGATTATCCTTTCAGTATAAGTTTACCCCTTTTACGGACTAAAATGGACTATTTACGAAAAAGGTATACGTTGACTAATTACGGTCAATAGAATTCTCTCCCGCATTATTTTATCTTTTTTCGGGCTCGAGAGACTAAAATTACGAAAAAGTACCCCCATGGAGTCTTCTTAAGTTTTTTCTTCTAACTCCCTAAAATTGAAAAAACACCGAGTTTCTCCTATACTGGACTCGTTAAAATTTAACAATAAAGGGCATGTCCAATTTCAAAACAAGAACGAACCACTTCTTCTTAGGGTTCGAATCTTAAACTAAGTTGGACTCATCTGAAGGATGAGCTTATAAACAAGCATTTGTTATCCTCCTTAAGCTTGTCAAAAATAAAGAGGTACTTGCCAGAAATGGTAGGGGAAAAGAGAGAAAAATGAACTTGTTTGTTGTATTTTGATTATTCGAAAAGCCGTTAACGACTCTTGAACACGACACTTTTGTTCACCTGGGTTGGGAAATCCTTTGCCTAACAGTTAATCAAACCATTTTGAAAGTCTTTAGTCGGTTTCTGGGTATTAGCTTTCGCTCAATTGTCACCAAACCATTTGCAGTGTCGTTATGTGTTCAAGAGGACAGTTCAAATAAACCATTCATCTACAAAATATCTGTCATCCATTTTGACCATCCCTAAGTCAGTCCTTGCCAATATATTTCTTCAAAACTTGATCTATGATTTCATGTTGTGGGCTTGCCTACGACGGATCACTTCCTATCGACGACAGCTCATTATCTAGGAAGTTGATCTAGAAATCGTCAGTACCTTGAAATCTGCATGCCATAATGGCAGGTTTCTCGCCTTCGACGACAGGTTGCATCATTGACATTCGATCGAATGATTCTGTGACATGTTCGACTTCAACTCATTCATTCACATCTCATGGATTGTACTGAGTACTTTGAGGGCCATTGACCTTACTGGTGGTTACTCTCACACTTGTTAACAATTTACATTATTGACTAGTAATCAAGTGGTTTCTACCATGTTCGACTTCGACACATTTATTTACATGGATAGAATCGTACTAGTTCGAGAAGCGAAAATCAAGACCCTGGATCTAGTTTCTACCATCCAGGCTGCGAGGAATTTTGTTATCATTTACACAGTGGAATATTCATAAATAGATGGCTGCATCCATACTGTGTCTACACATGTCTATACTGTTGATATATTGAAAATCGTTCCTATATCAGAACAGTTTAAATCAGTTCTCTAGTTAGTTTTGATTTGAGTATGGGAATGCCTACCTCAGCGATGATATGTTCACATATATATATTTTGCATTGAATGTTTTTACAAGTTCCGACTGGGGTGTCCACAGGATGATCCTTGAAATGATAAAGTACTGCGCTCTTCATATATGACAGACTTCAGCTTCATCTATTCCAGACTTTGCATTTTAGGGGGAAATATGTTGCACTGAAAATTATCATCTTGACATTCTGCTATTTGTGTGAGCTCATTATCACTCATACTTCCTCCTTTGCAAGTCTAACACATTAGTTCCTCATGTCAAGCCTTAAAAATAAGAGAAAAGCTCTCAAAAATCTTCTTAACTCTGGTATCGCACTTTCTCTTTATCTTGCCTGTGGTCCCGCACCTAATGTTCATGACTCCTATGTTCCTGAACGCACTTTCTCTGTGTTATGGGTGTGGACCCCTGTAAAAGATTAAAAAGGCGCAAGTAAACTCAAAAAGCTCACTTTCAGTAAATTCTAGAAGCCTATGGAAGAAATCTTGCGGTGGCAGAATCGCTCTTTTGAGGTTCATGTATCCCTTACCTTAAGGAGCTAACCCCTTGATGTGAGGAGCTTATCCCTTTGAAGGAGGATCATATCCCTTCATAGTTGGAACTGAAACCTTCTCTTTTGCACTATAAAAAGAGGCATTGGGTAGCCTCAAGGGGAGTTCAAGCTTTAGAATTATTTGAGGTTAAGTGTTGTTGGGATTCAAACTCATTTAACTGAGATTTTGTGAGGAGAGATCACATACCTCTATCTGTCTCGGTTGGAAGAGTGCAAGGCTTGTCAGAGTAGAGGAGATTCCTACTTCGGACCCAGGGAAGCCCTGTTCAACATCAAGGCTAAGGTTGTAAGGTTTTCTTTATTCAAAGTTAATACAAATGAATTCATTTTTCTCAATAAGCTGTTAATTAAATGTTTATTTCATGGATTCCTTGATCACCATGATAGGCATGATTTATAATATTTACTATACAGGTGCTATTTAATGTTTGTTTGTTTGTGACTGCAGGTCTACAAAGATAACTCCTTTGAGTGATCGAGAGACAACTACTTCGAACAAGCATTGGATCTATGGTAAGACCTTAACACCTTTATAGTATTCTTTTGTAAATCACATATGTCTAGAGAAAGATAGGTTTATTTGACTGTTTGTTGCTAGATTACCTTTTGGTACTAGGGAGATCGATCTTGTCCGCAAGATTGATTTATCCAGTCAATAAGGACTCCCTGAAAGAGATTTCTTGGACAACTTGCTCTAGCTAAATTTATGAGGGAGTGATATTCTGATATTCCATATTCATTTGTAGATCCAAAAACCTCTCGGTGGCCTGCCTTCTTAGGTTTGTAGGAGAGCAAGAGGGGTTTTTAAGCCATTCCTTCAACGCTGATTTAGTGGCTTTGAGTTTTTGTTCCACACATGGCTAGCCGAGCCACTGAATGAGGTGGACCATGCTTTCAATATGGTCTCCTGAAACCCATCCCTTTCAATCCACAATGGGCTGAACCAGAACGAAATGGGACCCAAGTTTTCCTCTTCCTCTATCTGCAATAAGATCAGATTATGATCATAAATCTATTTGGGTAGAATTTTGCAGGAGATTATTTTATTCTCAGAGAGAAGGGAGCTCTGAAGAAGAAATCTATCCATTCGGGCAGAGATGTGCTCACACCCAGTTCTGTTGTTTGACCATGTGTAGAGCCCGGATTTTGGCTTAATATCTATTAAGTCCCATTCTAGGATCAACTCTTCCACAAGAGGGAGGATGGGGTCTTTTCTAATGTTGCCTCCTCTTTTCTCCTTAGGTTCGAAAACCAAATTGAGGTCTCCCGTGAGTACTATATTCTTGGGAGAATAGGCTTCAAGGAAGTCAACAAGAGATTGCCAACAATCCTTTTTTCAATGGAAAGAACCGGAACATAAAGATTAAAGAGAGCGAGGGAGGTCTTACTCACAATATGCTAGAGCTCGGTGTAGATCCAATGCTGTGTTTCAAAGGAGCTGACTAGATGAAATTTATCAGCTTTCCAGAGAGTGGCAAGCCCACCACAAGTACCCCTTGCAGTAACTTCTTTCCCAACTTTTGTTGTCCATTTGTCTTTTCTAATTTCTAAAAGGGAAACCCCTTCAATTTTAGTCTCTTGGAGCATGAGGATCTCAGGGGTATTAGATTTCAGAAGGTTCTTCACTGCTTCCATTTTTGTGGGATTCCCCAAGCCTCTGCAGTTCCAAGAGACAATACACATCATTTACTAGTAGAGGGGTGGCCTTTATGAGGCCTGGATCAATTGCTTATGCCTATGGACATCTCAATCGTGGAATGGCTACCTTGCATCTTTTACTTCTTAGCCTCTTATTCTCTTGCCACTCTATGTGACTTTCTCCCGACTCTTTTCAGGGGTCTTTCGAACGTTTCTTCATCAGAAGATCTAGAGGATTCAGGGGGCTTCTTCTTTGTCATTTCAGCGTAGGTTGGGGATGTGGAATCTCCTCTTGGCGATCCAGTTGGTGATGATGCAACTTATTGCTGTATTTTATTTTCTTCTGCTGGTTTTGGTTGCTGTTCTGTCACTTCTACCTCTGGCGCAAATTGAGGTTATTCATGGGTGCTTAGTATGCCGAAGGGATTGGAAATTGCTTATGTGCTTGCAAGGACAAAGGTGCCTTCCCCTTAAGCTGTCGAGGAAGGGCCGGCATTCCCAGTGGGCTTATTTTTCCTTTTGTTTCTAGTGCTTGGTTTATTTGTGGCGCCTTTTTGCACTTGAGTCCATTGTTCCTCCTTGGAGGTCTCAGTCTCTTCCATTGTTTTCTTTTTGCAGTATTTGGCAAAGTGTCCATAGCCATGGAAAAACCGACATTTGAATGGGAGTTGTTCATAATCAAGCTCTTGGATGTGAGTCTATTCAGCCACTGTGAGCTTAATAGCCTCAAGGAGGCCGACCTCCAGATCGACTTCGACACAAATTCGAGCACATGAGAATTGATCTCTTCTTTCTGCTATGTCAATATACTTCCCAAGTTTGTTGCCAATGGTTTCTAAAGATTTAGGGTTCCAATAGTGGAGAGGAAGGCGAGGCAAGCAAACCCAAACCGGGATAGCCGATGGGACGTCCTGACTTGGATCGAAATCCGGAGTCCATTGATTCAGGTAGAGGCCTTGAGGCCCCATGAAGTATGGGCCGTTTCGGAAGATCAGATTCCTGTCTTCAGCTACTTCCAAAAAAAAAAAGCCCTTACCAACAAAGTAACTTCTGATGCCATATTTAATAAGAGGGGTCCAGTTCCTTTGGATCCAGGCTTCCACAGTTTTTGGCGAGGGCTAGAGCCATGTATACTGCTCAATGAGGCCATGTTCAGCTAGATTAAGCGTCGATTTGCAAGGATCTTCATTTGACAGATCCACAGTCGGGATCATTTCCAATCGTTTCACGAATTTTTGCTGCTGGACGCTTGGAGGCTGCTTGTTGCTGCCAACCACCAGTTTTTTGAAAGCTAAGAGATCAGGAGGAAGGGGAGGATCAGGCTTAGGACCCCCACTTGGGGCCATGGCGACAAAGTTACAGCAGAGACACAGGGGAGATCAGGTAGCCCGCAGGTTTCCTAAACTGTTAAAATAAATATAAGACACTCAAATTTTAATTAAACAACTTAAACTTAAGTTTTTAAAAATCTGAATGGAATTTTAGTTAAAATTATTCAAATTAAATCTCCATCATCCACTTAATTATTCAACCATTATTAATAAGAGATTAAAATTCTATAAATCCTTTTAAAATAAATAAAATATTCAGTGTGGAATTACTAATGGGATTACAGCTAGTAATGACTATTTCAACTTAATTTGAATTCGTTAATTTGACAGATATAGTTTCCACTTTAAAAACAAGTTATTTATTTAGAAAACCTATTTAAAATTTTAAAGATGCCAAAATAAAGATGCCGATACCCTCACTTGACATATTTTATATTTTATGTATTGTGTCAAGTTGTATACCATATGCCTCCCCATAAACAATTATTTTTTTGGGGGCATCAAGATCATTATTTAGACAATCGGAGATGCCTTCAATCGCACGCAAATTCTCGACTCCAATACTCTGGATCGGTCTCTTCTCCACTCCAATATTCTGGATCAGTCTCTCCACAGCTTCCCTCGCTTCCCAAACTTCTAAACTCAGCTAATCTTTCGTAATTTGCACCCGTTCCCGTTGGCCTCATTCTGTATCTATACATCCCAATTTGCAATGGCTTCTGCCTCCACCTACACCGCTGAAAACGAAGATACATCAATTTCAGGCTGCAAAATAAGGAACCTGCAACTTCTTGATATTGACTATGACTGCCTTACAAATAATCACTTGGAAAGCATTCTGAAGGCGCTGCAGTCACCAAATCTCATATGGCTTCGCTTTCACAACTGTGGTCGCTCCTCCCTGCCTTCTTGGATTCCATTGAAGAAGTTAAGGGTTCTAGAAGTGTACGGGGCGAACTGGGAAACGTTGTGGCAAGAAGAATCGCAGGTAATTTGATCTTTCTATTATCATATGGCACCACAGTGTCTCCAATGAATTCCAAAGGGTTTTTAAATGTTTCAGTAAATTACCCTAGGGAACAAATTCAAGGGTTTTCAGAGGATAATCATCTATCTCTTTACATTAATTTAAAACATGTAAAGGATATTTCAGGCACCTTTGCATCTATATCTTATCTTTAGAATAATTGAAAGTTTAAACATATGAACATTTTTGCAGGCTCCTTTGCAGTTGCAGGAATTGCAGTTTTTCTCCTCTGCAATAAAATCTTTGCCGGATTCCTTTGGGAATCTAACAAACCTGCAACATTTAAATCTGGCAGGCACGAGATTAGAGAGGCTTCCAGACTCATTCGGGAATCTAACAAACCTGCAACGCATCAACCTGTCAGGTACGAGGTTAGAGAATCTTCCAGACTCATTCGGGAATTTAACAAACCTGCAACACATCAACCTGCAAGGCCCGTTCTTAAAGAGGATTCCAGAGTCCTTTGGCAATCTAGCAAACCTGCAACACATCAACCTGTCTTTCTTGACATTACAGAGGCTTCCAGATTTCTTTGGCTATCTAACAAACCTGCAACACATCGACTTATCATACTCGGAAACACAATGGCTTCCAGAATCCTTCGGGAATCTAACAAATCTGCAATACATCAACCTGTCAAACTGCTATGACTTAGAGACGCTTCCGGATTCTTTCGGAAGTCTAACGAACCTGCAATACATTGACCTGTCCGCCACAGGCCTGCAGAGGCTTCCAGACTCCTTCGGGAGTCTAAAAAATCTGCAACACATCAACTTGTCAAGCCCTGACTTAAAGAGCCTGCCAGACTCCTTTGGGAATCTAAAAAGCCTTAAACACATCGACCTGATAAGCCCGCACTTAGAGAGGCTTCCAAACTCCTTCGGGAACCTAACAAAACTGGGACACATCGTCCTGAAAAGCAGGGACTTAAAGACGATTCCGGATTCCTTCGGCAATCTAGCAAATCTGCAATACGTCGTCCTAAGAAGCACGAACTTGGAGAGGCTCCCAGACTCCTTCGGAAATCTAGTAAAACTGCAACACATAGTCTTGATGCTCTCAGCGAAATTGAAGAGGCTTCCAGATTCCTTGGGGAATCTAACAAACCTGCAACATATCGACCTGTTAGCCTCTAACCTAGAGAGACTTCCAGACTCCTTCGGGAATCTAACAAACCTGCAACATATCAAACTCTCAAACACTAACTTACAGAGGCTTCCAGACTCCTTTGGGAATCTAACTAACCTGCAACACATTGACCTCTCCTGCTCTCCAAAATTAGAGAGGCTTCCAGATTCCTTCAGGAATCTAACAGGACTTAAATATCTTGATTTAAGTTATTGCATGGTTTTAACCATGTCGAGCGAAGCGCTTGGAAACATCAGCACGCTCGAGCACATATCTCTTGCCGGTTGCGACGGAATTGAAGTATTGCCTTCCCAACTTGCACATCAACAGTCCCTGGAAATTTTGGACCTGGACCTTGTAAACTTGATAGAATTGCCAAGTGACATTGGAGAGCTAAGGAACTTGAAGATGTTGAAACTGCGGAACTGCCGGAAATTGGAAGGTTTGCCGGATTCTCTTGGACGGTTGAATCGGCTGACCGAGTTGACGATAGACAATTGTTCGTTAGGACGGGTGTCATTTCAAAGGATTGCAGGAGAAGGAGAAAGTATTTGCCCAAACCTTCAACGTCTTCACATCACCAGTTGTCAGAATCTGGTAAAGGTTAAAACATTGCCAGATGCCCTAATAACACTGGAAGTGATTGGCTGTCCTGAATTGAGGACAATAGAAGGACTAAGTCGTCTTGCAAAACTTCAAACGTTGAATGTATGGAATTGTATAAGAGTGAAGCAGTTGCCAAGTATTGAAAGACTGGTATCTTTAGAAGTGCTTGACGCATCTGGATGTGTGAAGCTGAGGATCATACGGGGATTGACCCATCTCACAAATCTTCAAAGACTGTATGTTTCTGGGTGTACTGAGCTAGAAGAGCTTGTAGGTGTTGAACACTTGAAATCGCTGGAATGGCTTGATGTTTATGAATGTCCCAAACTACAGTTAGGCCAGGGAGTATCCTCCAGATTCATCTTTAATCGTTTTGTATGAGAAGCAAAGCAGAGGAGGTAATTTTTCAATGAAAGCATAATTTAATCATCAAGGTTTTTCCTGGCCTTAGTGATCATGTGGTTGTAGTTAGTTTACTCGCCTTCCATGGCTTACACTAGTCTCAGTGTTTGTATTTGTATACACTTAATAGTTGTTTGTTTGTTTCGAACACATAAAAGTCCTTTTAGCCTAGTTTCTGTAGAATGTGCCAAATGAGTGATTTGCTTTTTCTATTCTCACATGTTAACATTATACAATTTTTAAAGCATATCATTAGTGGAGATGCGGTTTTACCTGATAATTAGTTACAAATAATCTCAATTAAAGTTTGGAGTTTGATTTTGTATGGTAATATATGGTGTGAAAATTAAAATTGCAGGTTAACAAAAGGTTAGCAATCATTGTACTTCAATTTTATCCATTCTAATAATCATCAAGGCATAAATGATCACCATGCAACTTGGGTTAGTAGTTTAAGTAAGAATGATTTGATTTAATTATACCAATCAATAATTCATAAGAAAGAAAGAAAGAAAGAAATTTTAACGTTCATGAGGCTAAAAATAGCTTATGGGTTAGGTTGCTTCTCTATTTGGCTCTTGTAATCAGCGCTTTTCCTGTGAAGTTTTACAAGGCTAAAAATAGCCTATGGGACAGGTTGCTTTATTTGGCTCTTGTAATCGGCCCTTTTCCTGTGAAATTTTACAATAAACACTCCCAGCTTCTTGACAAACTCTTCGCTGAATAGATTATCCCAGGAGCTAACTGCCAGAATACAAGATAAAATTTAATCACTTTAGCTCATGTTCATTTGGCCCGAGTTTAACCTTATTGTAGATTCTAGTCATCATAAGGTCCAACATCAAAGTCAACCTTTGACTTTGCTGCTGGGCTCTCAAATGGCTTGAATCTACAGTCAAGTCAAAGATGGTTGTCCATTTGTAGTCGACCTCACTACTGTAATTTTGGGCTTGGAAAGTGTGAACAATTTGGTAATCGTGAATTTATCGTATTCATGTTTAGGATTTCAATCCTTGATAGAGTTTTCTTTGTAAATTCCATTGCAATTAGTAGAGGTTATTTTATTTTATTTTCTAAGTGTGTACAATCTACATTATAGGTTGTTTGTTCTTTGATACTGTGTCGGTTGTCCTATGATCCCTCTTAGGATTTCAGCTCAATTAGTATCAAAGTCAAAATCTCCTAGCATGCATTTCCTTTATCAGATTTCAAAGGCCTCTTAACCATTCCTTTGAGCAAATTTGCACCAAGTTCTCTCTACCATTATGCTACAGCACCTTGAGAATCATATACCATTCTAGCTACGTTTGACATATTGAAATTTCAAGGTGTTGCTATTATTTGCCTATGGCTATGTTCCTACATGTTGAAATAAGTGTCTCTGCAGAGCTGGTATAGAGTGCCGTGGAAAAAGATTTGTATTGACAAAGAGTAGAGATCTATAACTAGTTAGTAGAATTGATGAGACACTTTGCACCTACAGACAACTACTGTCAAAATGCCATTATGGAGTCGATGTACCATTCAAAGTAAGGAACCCTTTTAGTGTAAAGATATATATTTGAAATCACATTGTTCAAAGGAGATATCAATGCCAAAGCTCTACATGAATGCTTGCAACTACTAGAATTATACTTTGATTTAAATCAATTTTCTAGTGAAGAAAAGATTGTATTCTCCACTCTCAATTTTTTTTACTTTGATTTAAATCATTTTTCTAATGAAGAAAAGATTGTATTCTCCTCTCTCAAATTTTTTCCAGACGCACTTTCTTGGTGGGAAACTTTGGGTCAGTAGAGAGAGGAAGCACAACAACTCATAATCATGTGGGAAGAATTCAAGAAAGTTGCAAAAGAGTACTTTTATTCCATAGGATGTTTTGCTGATAACCACTTGTAATGGCAATAGTTGCATGATAAGCAAGGTCAGTGTGTTCCAGACTTCATTGTAGAATACCATCGAATATCAATTAAAGTGGATGATAGAAGCTATGAATGTTTCAGGATTCTAGAATAAAAAGAATGCATCACTTGAAGGAAGAAATGGAGTTTCCAACTATCAACAGGTTAGGTGATTCTTATCAGTTTACGACAAAATTAGAACAGAAGTTTAAGGGCTGTTGTTGTGGGAAAAAATAGCAACCTCAGAAGCCAGACAATCAATTTGAACGTAGAATAGACAAGTCCCAATCCTATTATAACAGATATAAGGATAAAAGGAAGTTCCATTGGAAGCAGAGACAACAACAAGGTTCTCAAGTCATCGGTGGTTTCAAGAAGCCTACCTTGGGAATGTGGTGTGATTCATAAAACGTTCACCAATTCGAATAAATATTGCAGAGCACATATAGTGAACTGTGGTCATGGAGACAGGTAAGAAAAATGATAGTAATCATGAGCCTATAGCATGTCTGGAATATAACTTTGGTGATTCAACCAGAACACCATTGTAGCAAGCTTGTGTTGATTTTCTAGGATACCTGCTAGAATTAGGTTTTTCTTCTCCTGATATTACTTCGATGATCAATTAAACATTAGATTTCACATAGTGTTAAATTCCATATCATTTAGACAGTTATACAAAAGAAAAACATTAACTAATAAACATGAAAGAGTAGTGAAGTAACCATGAAACAAAAGGACAAGAGACACAGAAATTAGACACATAGCAAAACTGACAATCCATAAAAGTTCTTCCTTATGAGAGAGAGAGAGTTTCCAGTTCATCTATACATCATAAATAAACATAGCAGAATAATAACCAAACCAATAACCAAAATTATGATGAAGTACCCTGTCAAAAACCATGTTCCTGAAATTTCGGCCCTCCCAAGAATTTCGACCCATCCTGAAATTTCGGTCCTTCTCCTGAAATTTCACTGGATCAGAGATATGTGTGACCAAATCGCATGTCCAAATGAGGAGAAATGATCTACTTCAAGTGGGGTTGAATGGGTGTCTCTTAAGGGCCCAACCAACCTTAATAAATTTTGGAGGCAACTTTTAAATTCAATTTTTTATTTTTTTTTCAAGATGAAAATATCGACCAAGGCTACTATGTTTTTTAACACTCCCTCTTAGCTAGGGGGTTACTTTTCATTTTCTCTCAAGATCACTCTATCTTCCCGACCAATCATAGGTTTCATAGCCCACAACCTAAGGAAGAGATCATCAATCTCATCATAAGGAAAGATATCAATGTTCCATGACGACTCCGAGACGGGGAGACGCACAAGGGGAACTTGTGGGAGTACCCTCAATTCTTAGGGAAATTTATGGGAGACACGGGGGTATATATATATATATATATATATTTTCTTTTTTAATATATATATATATATCAAATTCATATTCAATAATGAAAGCATAAATACATTGATTCATACATAATTGGGTTATATAATAAAATACATTCATCCATTACTCATCATTCTTACTAATACATACATCATTCATCCATAGACCATGAGATTCAATAATGAAATACTCTTATCCATATTCATCATTCATTATTCACCATTCTAGAATCTACATTGATTGAAAAATTAAATTCATCATTTATCATTTTAGATTCTAAATTGATTTAAAATTAAAATTCTCCATTCATCATTCTAGAATCTAATTAGTATTAAACAAAATATACTATAATAGATATTTAAATCTGAAGATTGGAATAGTAAATTAATATAACTAAAAATAAAAAAATATAGAGTGATGAGTTAAAGAGTCACTCTAAAGTATGCTGAGGGCTTGGTGCTCTTGATTAAATACTAATTCCATACCCTTGTACATGACTAAATCTAATGGAACCATTGCAATCCCCCCAATCTCGAATTCTTGAAAAATTATTAAGTCTGCTAGATTTTGAGTGAGATCCAAAATTCTACTTCTCCATAGGAAATCCAATGAGGTCGGAACCACTCTCAAACATCTTGAGTCATTTCATGTTAATGTTAAAAATTTAAGCAAAATGATGAAGATGAAAGATAAAGGAGAATGTTAGGAGGGGAGTCTAACCCTTTTTGAGGGGGACATCCCCCTTTTTGGGGAGTCGGGTCCCCCACACAAGGGAAATGTTTCCCCTGTGTCTCCCCATGTCTCCCCAAAAGGGGTATGTGGGGAAACGTTTCCTTAAACGTCTACTCGTCCTGGGTGAGTGGGGTCGAGAGGTGCGCACACCCAACCTTAGGGGACGCTGTTGAGAAATCAATGCTATTAGATTAAGGTTTGATTTCTTCTTCTTGATAATTACTTGTGAATTATGTTGGCTTCTTTTATTTCTTTGATATATTATCTTTCATCAAGCAATTAGCAAATTATGTGTGTATGAAGATCACAAAAACACAAGACATAAGATGTAGGCAACGTGCCAAGGCAAATCCCCTCTCTAGGGAAAATCGAGTCAAAATTATCTTCCTTCAATAGTTTTCTTTGAGACTCTTCAACCTAGACACAAAGCAAACCTTCCTCCACACCGAGTCCACCCTTCCAAATCTTCGACCCTGTAGTAGCAACAACTTAACCCCAACAACTTCGACTATGTAGCAACATGCAACAACTCGCAGCAACAACAACGAAGAGACTTCAATCCTCCAAACTAGGGCACGAGAGAGAGAGAGAGAGAGAGGTGCTAAAATTTCGATTTTCTTCTTCTACTTCTCCTTATCCAAACTTGCACTTCTTTTAGCCTCCTTAGCCCGCTTTGCACTTTTTCCAGCTCCTCTTGAGATATCGAAACTTGAGTGAGTGAGATTGTCCAAATGAATTCGATCTGCTCCAATATATAGGCTCCAAGTGAGGTCAAATTGCACAGTTTGAGGCCAACTTGATCTTCTTTAGGTTGACTTGGTGTGGAGGTGACATAATACAAATTTGACTAAAAAGTAATTATTTTTACATGATTCGAAAGCCCAAGAAGGGTCTTATAAAAGGTACAATGATTCTAATGACTCAATATTAATCCTAGGATTCTAGCGTGGGGACTTTGACTAATATAATGATGACCCAAGCATGAAATTCAAGCTTTAATAAGTCATTGTAATAATAATAATAATAAATCTTTTCTTTATTCTTTTGACAAGTATATTACATAGTGACTCAATTACATTTATGAAGACCGAACCTAGTTACAATTTTCAACACTCCCTCTTAACTAGGGAGGTATTCTTAAGGAAGATCTCAAACTATATTAACTATGAAGAGTTTAGGCACTGCAAGGCCATGGACTAGATTCCTGACCAGGGCAATCTATCCAGACAGAGAGGTGGGACTAAGATGGACTAAAGCTTTCAACCTCTCTAGGTACCATTAGACTTGCTAACCATCAACCCAGGGATCTAGGTGCATATTCGAGGTCAGAGTTCTAAGACCAACGCCTCCCTCCTTACTTCAGGAACTAGACATCAAAACATAGTGTTGGCCTAATGTCCTCCCAGACAATGCTGCACTCACAAAGCCTCAACAAATCTCTTCCAAATTTTTATAAACAAGATTAGCAATATCTATTAAACCAAGCATGTTTCTAAGATATTCAGACTTCTTATTAGGAAGAGACTTTGTTAGTATTTCAACGACTTGTTCATCTGTCGGGACATACTTTAGCTTCACCATCCCATCCTGCACCAAGTTCCTGATATAGTGTAACTTATTGTTGATATGTTTCGTCCTAGCATGAAACATGAGATCTTCAGACATCTTGATGCAGCTTTGGTTGTCACAATTGATCACAGTAGGACCTAGAGGCTTCTTAAACAAATCTGTCAAAGGCTTCTTCAACCATACAACCTCTTTTCCTACTTCACATGCAGCCACATATTGTGCCTCACTCAACGCAACGGGATCTTGCTTCCTACTCATCCATGAGACCATAACAACTCCCAAACAAAAGCATCCACTAGCAGTGCTCCTTCCATCGGTCTCACTGCCACCCCAATCAGAATTTGTGAAGCCAATTAGCTTGACTTCCTTACTGTCATACTTTAGGCAGTGATGTATAGTGCCACAAAGATATCTCAATATGTGCTTGGAAATTATCTAGTGGTCATGATGAAGCTCTAACTGAAACTGACTAAGAATGTTTACAACAAAACATATATCTGGCCTAGTGTTTTACCAGATACATCATGGATCCTACCAACTTTCGATAGGAGGTAGGATCCATGAGACTTGAGTTAGAGCTCCTCAACTTCTTGAGATTGGTGATCATTGGAGTAGTCATGACTTTGGAATCCATCATCCCAAATTTTTGCAACAATTCGATGATGTATTTTCCTTGCCCCAAATATATTTCCCCATGTTTCTGCGATAATTCCAAACCCAGGTAATAGTGCATTACTCCTAGATCCTTCATCTCAAATTCGGCTGTCAACATCTTTTTGCGCTCTCGAGTCTTTTGCTCCACACCAGTGATGAATAAATCATCCACATATAGTAAAATAATGATTGGGTCATTATTCTCTACCTTGATGTAGAGATTTGGATCAACAAAACTCTTACAAACCCAATTCTTAGAAGGTATGCATTCATTCTTGAATACCATGCCCTAGGTGCTTGCTTCATACCATACAGGGCCTTCTTGAGTCGACATATATGAGTATCTCTATTATTTACCTCAAAGCCTTCAGGTTGTTCGATGTATACTTCCTCAACAATTGTCCCATTCAAAAATGTTGTCTTTACATCCGTTTGATGAATATTACATCCCATGGTGGCAGCCAACGAAACCAGAGATCTAATGGTAGTATACCTTGCAGTGGGTGCAAAGGTTTCTTCATAATCTATGCCTTCCTTTTGAAAGAAACACCTTGCAACAAATCTGGCTCTGTATTTGTCTATACTACCATCAACAACATGCTTGATCTTATAAATCCATTTAGAGGTGACAACTGATTTATCACTAGGTCTAGGAACAATTTCCCAAACCCCATTCTTCATAATGGATTGATACTCTTCTTAGATTTCCTTCTTCCAAATCTCTTGATGAGCAACTTTTTCGAATGTAGATGGTTCAACTTTAATTAGTTTTGTTATATATGCAACATATGCAGAATATCTCTTCGGCCTTTTGCTTTCTCTAAAGGTTCCTTATGCAACTTCATGTCCTTCAACATCTTCGAGGGTTTCTTTTAACCAATTTGGCCTTTTCCTATTGGTTGGTATGACCACAGGTTGAATAGGATCACTTGGTCCTTCTTCTTCTTCTTGAATAGTAGTTGGATTGCCATGATGATCTACATTTGAATGTTAGTTTTGTTGTGCTAATTTCATCTTCAGAATTATAAATAAGTTCTTGATATTTTGCTTCATGTGCATAGGTTTCTTGAGGTGTTTGTGGGTGTTAAACAAATAAATGCATTTAGTTTTATGTTAAATTCATGAGCATAAAAAAAATAAAACATAATGCTAACCAACAAAAATAAAATGTACATCAAAACATCAAAATGATCCATTAACACAGTTTTTTTATGAAGGAGTTCAACTCTCCTGGGCTACATCTCCTTGGTCTAGCTTCCATGGCTTTGGCCTCTTTATTAGCTCAAAATGGAAAAACGTGTTGTTTACAATGCTCTACTGCTCCTAAAACCTGCTCCAACATACTCAAAACATCCAAATTTGTTAGAATAGACTCTTTCTGAGCCAAAAATGGTCGAAATTTGCAAAACTTATGCTTCATTCAATTTTTCCCTAGGAATCTCCTCCAAAACTGGAGAGAACTCTAGTTAGTCTCGAAAAGTTTGGAGTCCCGTCGAAAATGGCAGACTCCGCTAACTCTGCCGTCGAATTAAGTTGAATTAATTAAGTGATAAGCATGTATTAAATTTGGGATAAGCCACAATTAAATGCACTAAGCACATTTTATCATAAACCCGAATTAAAATGAGGATTAGTGATTTAACACTTGATTAGGGGTAATTAACCTCGCTTTAAATGATAATTCTGTGCATTTTGCAATAGCCTCCTCCTTTGGTCGTAGTGTAAAGGTCATATGGTGAGAGCGTTGGCCCCCTTCTCTGCCCAATGGTCAAACCACATTAATATAAGCTTATGCCACAAGCATATAATATTAAGAAAAATTGTGCCGATATGTTGGTAATTGGTTGTGTTGGTGCGGGGGAGGTCATAGGGTTGAGCCCCGACCTCTGCCCTTTCGTCTGTACATAAAATTTTGCGCCATAAAATATAAATCCAACCTTATAATATATATATATATATTGAAAATTCAACCTTAGAATAATGAAATTCGGACTTTGAGCATAGTTGTAATTTGAACCTTGGAAGGGGGCACATGGTAGCCTCTAGGCTAGCCACGTGTCTTCATGCCATTGGTTCTTGAAACATCCAATGAAGTAGAAACAAGTCACCCACTTAGCAACTGCCCACAGATTGACACTTGGCATAGTGTCATTGGGCGAAATGGAGAAATATTCCCAGAATATCATTTTTTGTTGACTAGGTTATCATGTCACCATTTTGTCATTTTCTGCAAAAAATTTAGTTGTTTAGGAAAACGAACAACATGTCATAAGTTTCACATATGAAGTTGGTTTTTTATGAAACGAATTGCGCCTGATTCTTGGCGACAAGCTCTTCACTGTCGTTTAGGTTCCAATCGATTTCGAGCTCTTCCATTTTTGAGCTTAACACTAAGCACCTGATCATTCTTCTCCACTAGAAGCCTTTTGGACCCCAAAAGATACAATCAATTGTTGAGTAGGTGAGGGTACAAATCCCTCAATTGTTCTCCATCCATTTGGCCTTAGAAGGATTTTGTCCCTTGAGTCTCACTCGAAGGTATTCGACATTACCTCTCCTTGAAGTTTTGGTTCTTCTTCCCCTTGAAGTCTCTCTTTGCTGATATATAACCAAGCTTCATCCCCAACTTGGAATTTATGATCAACACGGTGTTTATCATGCCTTGCCTTGTAGCTGCTTTGATTCTTTTCAAATTTTTCTTACACGGTGTGATGTACCAACTGAATTTTCTCATTGAACTTTGCTTTATCTATGTCGCTATGACCATCAATAGCAACATTTTTCCCAAAGATGAAGTCCAATGGTGATCTTCGCAAGTATCCGAGACATGCTTCAAATGGCGATGTGTTTGTGGAAGAATTATTTGCCATGTTGTATGCATGCTAAATGTAATGCAACTGTTCATCCCACAACTTGGGATGTTTGTTGCAATATCCTCTAAGAAGATGAATTGTTGTCCCGTTAACCACCTCGGTCTGACCATCTGTTTGCAGATGAAAGGTTGTACTCTTCTTCAACTTAGTGTCCATCATGTCTCACAAATTTGACCAAAACCTCCCAACAAATCGATAATCTCAATCACTTACAATAGAAGTAGGAAGACTAAAATGAACCCATACATTTTAAAAGAAAATATGAGTTGTTTGTTCAGTGGTAATTTTCTTTTTACATGGCATCAAAATACACATTTTGTTGAACCTATCTACATACAAGTAATCATAACCTTTCCTTGACATTGGAAGACCTCCTACAAAATCCATTGAGATACTCTCCCATGGATGTGAAGGTACCGGAAGTGGAGTGTACAATCATAGTTTCCTATCGCCAGGCTTGCTTATTTCACACAAAGATCATCCTCTAATGAAACGAGATACACTATCAAACATGTGTGGCCAATTACAGTACCTTTGGAGATTTGCTACCGTCTTTCCTACACCAAAATGTTCAACAACCAGTGAAGTGTGTGTCTCCCTTATGATATTGTTTCTTTCTCCCTGTGGAATACATAACTTTCCCAAGTGATACAACAAACTGTCATGTACATGGTAATCTAACTCTTCAATTTGGTTTCCTTGACTCAAGCTTGCATACACATCTCGAAAATCATTATCATGTGCATATTGTTCAATGTAACTTTCATGCATAACATAATTGTGCTTGAGTATAATAGATGAATTTACAATAGGCCTAGAAAGCATCTCAACTACCTTATTGTAGATTCCCTTTTTATACCTAATAACCAAATGAAATTATTGTAGAAATCCCATCTATTTGAAGTGTCTTGATTGCTGCAACTTTGATTGTGTCTGTAAGTATTGCAATGGTTGATGGTCGGTATGGATAATGGTCTCCTTCTCCATCAAATAGTGTTTCCATTTCTTTACACTTTGTACCAATGCATATAACTCTTTGTCATAAATGAGATAGTTAGTCACAACTCTGTTAAAAATTTCAAAATTAAATGAAATGGGCTTACCATGCTGCATGAGAACTGCTCCCATGGCGTAATCACTAGCATCTGTTTGAATCTCAAATGGTTTTTTAAGATCCGAAAGAGCTAATAACGGTGCTGAACTGATCTTTTGTTTTAAAGCATCAAATGCTTTTTGCTGCATATCTCCCTAATGGAAAACTTTCTTGACACTTGTCAATGCATGTAACAGAGTTGCAATGGAAGAAAAATTAGCAATGAATTTCCTCCAATATTGTGCTACCCCAAGAAAGCGTCTTACTTCCGTAACTGTATTGGGTTTGGGCCAATTCACAATGACCTCAACCTTAGAGGGGTCTATTTTCAACTCACCTCCTCCAACAATGTGTCCAAAATAGACTAAGGAATTCTTGTCAAACTCACACTTCGACATCTTTAAAAATGACTGTTATTTTTTCAAGACATCAAGTACTTTGTTCACATGCACGACATGTTCATCTCTTGATTTGCTGAATATAAAAATATCATCTAAGTAAACAATGACTAAATCATCTAGAAATGGTCTCAATAGATCATTCATAACTCTCATGAAAGTAGTTGGAGCATTGGTAAGATCGAATGGCATAACAAGCCACTCAAACAATCATTGTCTAGTTTTAAATGCGATTTTCCAAATGTCCTCTTCAACTGTTCTAACTTGATGATAAGCACTTCGTAAGTCTAGCTTAGTAAATACTTTGCATACCTTAACTGATCAAGCAAATCATTAATTCTTGGGAGTGGATAGTGATTTTTTACCATGATTTTATCTAGTGCACGGAAATCCACGCACATGCACCAAGTTTCGTCATTCTTTGGCACCAAGACAATCGGTGAACCACGTGGCGAAGTAAATGGGCGTATGATACCTTTGTTCAACAATTCTTGAATTTTCTTCTTGATTTCCATGCTCTCCATTATCGACATGTGATACATGCCAATGTTTGGAAGTGGAACATCTTGCTGCAGCTGTATCTCATGCTGAATTCCTCTCTTGGGAGGTAACCCATTTGGCTCCTGAAACATCTCGCCATGCTGACTTACTGCATCAAGCAAAAGAGATTTTAATTTGTCATCACAACCTTCAAAAGATTCATATTCCATATCATTCTTTTTCTTGATCATGAGAAACACAAATTTTTTACTTGCATTGACTAGTCTTTTTATCTGCCCTGCAGTAACCAAAGAAATATTCAACGTTTTGCGACGAGCTCTCAAAATATACTCCACCCCATCCTTGAGAAAATTATATTTGTTCTCATGACAATAAAATACCACTTTCATGTCATACAAATATGGGCTTTCCAAGATAATTCCTGAAATGTCAAGTGGAACCACATCTAACTCAACTTCATCAAAAAAATTTGCAGTAATGGAAAACTTGAATATACATTTCTTTGTAACCTGTAAATTTGCATTCTTGACTATCCAACCCAAAGGATATGGCTTATGATGAGGTATGGTTTCAAGGTTAAGCTTTTTGACCAAGTCTTCTGAAATTAAGTTCGCTTGTGACCCACTATCAAATAATGCATCAATGTTTGTATGATTTGATATTACCCTTATATGGAACAACTCTATCCTTATTTCTTCATTTGGAGTGTTGTTATGGAAATTTGAGGAACTAGTGCTTGCTATGGCTTCTTTTCCCTTTGTGACCATGGCTATAATCTTGGTCTCATCACTAGAATCGGATCCAAGATCATGTTGTGTGGTAGTAGTCATCTTTTGTTTCCTCTTGTTGTTTGGTTTCTTAGGCCTTAGTTCGAGATGTAGTTTCCAATAGTGGGCTTCATCATCCCCCTCTTTGGAACAATGTTTACATGTAGTTTTCTCCCCTTATTTCTTAACACTTTCATTCTTCTTTCCCTTCCATTTCCCCCCTTCTCTTTCAGGCTTACCCTTGAATGGCTTCTTCTTACTACACTCTTCCTGAATGTTCTTTCCCCTTGCTTCGAGGTGCGTGGCTTGCACACAAACTTCATCTAAATTTCTTGGGTTAAAAATAAGGATAGTGTGTCTCAAATAGAAATGTAAACCCCCAATCTATTTCAACGGTGTCTTAGGAATCCAAGTTTATTTCTAACAACAAAGCCCTTTTCCTAAACTCTTGGGTATAATCTTGAAATGTTTGACCCTTGAGTTGCCTAAAGTTTTGCAAACTCATAATGGCTTTTTTCATGTAAGCTAAAGGATAAAACTGTCTTTTAATTGAAGAAATAAACTCAATCCAAGAAATAGATATCTTACCGTGGATTCACATTTCCTCTCGAGTCTTTGCTTCCCACCAGACTAGTGTTGTTCCTTCTAGCCTCAATGAAGCCAACTGGATATTTATGTCATCTTCTTGTAGATTCTGAATTCTGCAATAAACCTCCAATTGACGAATCCAATTGTCCAACTTCTCTACATTTACTTCGCCATTATATATGGGAAGTTCAAACTTAATGTCCAATTTGAGTAAGAGAGTTTTTCCTTTTGGGGTTTTTGAGTGAGTATGGGTGGTTATTGTGGTGGAAGTGGAAGATGATGCTGATGGAGATGATGAGGATAATGATGAAGATGGTGGAGATGGAGGAGGTTTTCCTCCACTACCCTTTGAATCCTTTTCTTCATCCTTTTTGTCTTCTGAGGTTCACTCTCCATGTGGAGACTTAGAATTCTCTCCAACCATCCTGGTGTTCCTCTCTTCAAAGATGATCCTAACCCTCTCATTTAGGTCATATAAATCCTTGTTGAATGCTTCCTCTTCTGAAAGACCTCTAGTCTCTCCTACACTTAACATGATGGCTATGGATTCAAGGTCAGCTTCTGGTGCAACTTGTACCTCCTCAATCTCAGTTAGAGATAAAACTTAAGGTGCTTCAAGTGAATCTGGGAGTGAAAATTTGGGTGGAGATGGTGGCCTTGTGGCTCTCCTTCTTTTGGTCATAACATCAGGACTAGCAACCAATAGGTTCCATTCTCCTCTCTACAACGTCAACCTTGTAAGCATCACAAATTTGCAACCATTAAAACCCTACTTGCACAAAACTCAAGAAAATCAAGAAAATAACCTTTGCTCTGATACCACCTTGATCTGAATTTGAATTTTAGTTTTGTTGTGCTAATTTCATATTCATAATTATAAATAAGTTGTTGATCTTTTGCTTAATGTGCATAGGTTTCTTGAGGTGTTTGTGAGTGTTAAATAGATAAATGCATTGAGTTTTATGTTAAATTCATAAGCATAAAAAAATTAAAACATAATGTTGAACAATCGCAATAAAATGTACATTAAACCATCAAAATGATCCATTAACACAACTTTTTGATGAAGGAGTTCACCACTCCTGGGCTACATCTCCTTGGTTCAGCTTCCATGGCTTGGGCCTCTGTATTAGCTCAAAATGACAAAAAATGATGTTTACAATCCTCTACTGCTACTGAAACATGCTCCAACATGATCAGAACATCCAAATCTACTAGGATAGACTCTTTCTGAGCAAAAAATGGTCGAAATTTGCAAAAGTTATGCTTCATTTAATTTTTCCCTAGGAATCTCCTCCAAAACTAGAGAGAACTCCAGTTAGTCCCACCAAGTTTGGAGTCCCTCCAAAAATGGCAAACTCCGCCAACTCTGCTGTCGAATTAAGCTGAATTAATTAAGTGATAAGCATGTATTAACTTTGGGAAAATCCATAGTTAAATGCGCTAAGCGCGTTTTATCATAAACCCGAATTAAAACGAGGATTAGTGCTTTAACACTTGATTAGGGGTAATTAACCCCGCTTTAAATGCTAACTCCGCACATTTTGCAATAGCCTCTGCCTTTGGTTGTAGTGTAAAGGTCATATGGTGAGGGCGCTGGCCCCCTCCTCCGCCCAATGGTCAAACCACATTAATATAAGTTTATGCCGTAAGCATATAGTATTAAGAACTATTGTGGGGATATGTTGGTAATTGGTTATGTTGGTGCGGGGGAGGTCGCGGGGTCGAGCCTCGACCTCCACCTTTCCGCTGTTGGGAAAAATACTGAGAGGGGGCGGGGGGCCGGGGGGTGAATCAGTATTTAGAGCTTACTGAAAAGATTTCAACTTTTTCTTTACAGAATTCCATACGCGGCTTTTATGAGCCCAATTCGCGTATACATGTGCATATACTAAAGGAAACTAGCGTATACTAATATAATTTTACAGATTAGCAAAAATTTTCAGGAACAATCTTTAACTCAGTTTATCAGTCATGCATCTGTTAGAAAATCAGTAAATATGTCTAGTAATCAACAGTATAAATCATCACATAAGTGCAACATACATGAACACCAAAATTTAAGGTGGAAACCCAATTCGGGAGAAAACCACCGCTGTTGTCATCTCTGTCTTCAATATTTATTATATGGAAAATTGTTTACAATATTGTACTGATGCAGACTCATATCAGTACACAGGTATCTACCTACAGAAGGCTACAACCTTCTCTTGTTTTCTAGCTTCTACTAGAAAGGAGCTACAACCTCCTAATATCGTTTACCAGATACTACTGGAAGGGAGCTTCAACCCCCTGATCAGAACACCAGCTTCTACTGGAAGAAAGCTTCTACTTCCATATTGAAGGCTTCAACCCTCAGAAACACTATAGACCATGTTTCATCAATTTTCATACTAAATCAAACAACATCAACACAACTCTTCATAAACATCAACAACCATAAAATTTACCCAATACTCCAATTAGAACAATGAGATCACTATAACCAGAACTCAGAAATAACCCAGACTTCATAATCAATATGCAATATCAAACTTAACCCTGAACATTCATCATCTTAAAATGCATATGCTACTTTGCTTCACTGAACCCGTGTGTATACGCGCTTTCCTTCACACCAACCCGTGTATCGATCTGTGAATAATGTTTTTCAGAATATGATCTGTTTCAAATCCAAATCTAAGTCATTCAGTCAGATATATTTTCAGAATTGCAAGACCCTTGATTAGTCAGTCATCATAACACATATTTTCTCACTCATTGATCAGATTTGTTCATAATCATCTTAGCAGCATATACATCAATTAAGCAACCCAGATCTACATGAAGACTTCATTGACAGACAACAGGAAAATAGCAAGACTAACAAAAAAACCTCTGCAATAAGCTTCAGAAAACCCTAACTGCCATACGCGCCTTTTCTGAAATAAACCTGCGTATATACGCGCTTTTACTAAGACAAACTAGCATATAGATTTGTAAATATAAACTTTGCAAAATGAACCAGATCCATAGAACTTACCCATATTTCTTCACTTAACTTCAGCAAACTTGCTCCAAGTCATAGATCTAATAATCTCTTCAATGGATCATGCAATGGCATAGTCATTTTCAGTCTAGAGATCTTAATCCATCAATTTACCCAAGGGTGCATCATAACTTCAGATTTATCAATAAAACAGAGTTCATCCCATGCAGATCTACTTCAAAGAGAAGTATATAGTAATAGCCCTTACACTTGCACACTCTTGCACTATGATCTTCTTCTCCTTATATAGATTTAGCCTTTATCAATACCATGAGTCAAAACCACGCAACAACTGATGGTATTCTTGGACAAAATAAAATAGACGACACAACGCTCAATACTGTGGGCCAATACCATGGTAATTCCCCCTGGTATCTTCTTTTTAGAGCGCAAAAAGGCACACGTGACTTGGATCGTTCTTATCCGCATGTATACGTGGCTTGGCCTGAAAAAACCCACGTATATAATCTTTAATATGAAAATTATCAATTATTTTGTCACTTCTTTTGCTGGATATTACCCAGTTCTTCTGATAGACTTCTGAGCTTCTATTGAAGACATATATTCCAAATTTACCAGAGAGTTTCCATCAAGGACAACATAATAAGACATAGAAATCATATTGCCAATAATCTCCCCCTTTGGACTTGATGGCAACCATGATAGCCATAACAGCCATTTCAACATAACCATTAATTCTCCCCCTTTGACATCAAGGGCAAAGGGCACAATTTTGACCATGTTCCCCTTGAGTACATGCTGAATCTTTAAATATTTTAATGAAGTACATGACTCTATAACTCAACCAAGTATGACCTTTTCTATCACCAAGGACTCATACTTACACCAATGATCCAACCAAATGGAATTACATATTTGACACATCTTTCCAACCAAGTGGGTTTAAAAATTTGAACAAGTCCTTACATGACTGAATATAACAATTTTACATCATAGGTCTCAACATGACCTTTTCATTAAATTACAGATAGAACTTTTTATAACCAAAACCAAAGTATCTCAAACATGAGATCATAACCCAGCAACCAATCAGAATGCCAACAATGCATCATTTTCCACAAGGCAGGGGCTCTCCCTAAGCTTATGCATCCTGAACACCTTCAACAACCAAATCATCAAAGCATCTTCATAAATATCAGAGAATGATACAGAAAGATCAACAACAAATATTACTCATCAACACCACAATTTTTCTGAACGCTGACCGAGAGAATTTCTGTCAGCAAAACCCATACGCAGTTTTATGCACCAAAACTCGCGTATATATGCAATTCACCTTTATGAAACCCGCGTACCGAAATTAATATTCTGAAATTAAGAAGATATGATATGAGAGGTAGAGACCACTCCCAGCTTCTGTATGAGATATTCGAATGCTTCCTTGGGAAGAGGTTTAGTGAATATATCAACAACTTGTTCTTTGGAGGGAACATAATCCAATTTAACCTTTTGTTCAAGCACTTGTTCACGTAGGAAGTGATAATGTGCTTAGTTTTGGAATACATAACAAGATTCTTTGAGATACTAATGGCACTTGTATTATCACATAAGATGGAGATGGGAGGTGAACATTTGATTTGAATGTCTTGTAAAGTTTACATGATCCAAAGTAGTTGTGTGCAACATGATGCGGCAGCTACATATTCTGCGTCTGCTGTAAATAAGACAATAGAACTTTGTTTCTTGTTGAACCATGATACTAATCAGGGCCCCATATAGACTGCACCACCACTAGTGCTCTTTCGATCATCAACATTTCTAGCCCAATCCGCATCTGTGTAAGCATGAAGAGTGAGATCAACATTCTTTGGATATCATAGACCAAAGTCTTGAGTCCTTTGTAGATATTTGCATATTCTTTTTATAGCCTGAAGGTGAGACTCTTTTGGATTAGCTTGGAATCGTCTAACAATCCCAACTGCATGCATGATGTCTGGTCTTGTCCCGGTTAGATAAAGCAGACTTCCAATCATGGATCTATATTCTGGTTGATTTACCATGAGAGAATCATCATGAGAACTGGGGTTACATCCAGTTACCATGGGCGTACTCACAGGCTTGCAATCTTCCATACCATACTTCTTCAGAATTTTCTTAAGATATTTTGCTTGTGATAGGAATATGCCATCTATTGCTTGTTGCACTTGTAAGCCAAGAAAAAATGTTAGTTCCCTAAGTAAAGACATTTCAAATTCTCGCTGCATAACATAAGCAAATTTCTGACTCATGGACTCTTCATTACTGCCAAAAATGATGTCATCAACATATACAACCACAATCAACAGTTTATCGTTCTCTATTTTTGTACATAAGTTACTATCAGTAGATCCATTTGTAAAACCTTGTTGATGTATATATTTATCAAGACGATAGTGCCATGCCCAAGGAGCTTGTTTGAGACCATATAAAGCCTTTTTAAGTTTACAAACAAGCTTTTCATCATTTCCCAGAATGAATCATTCTGGTTGTTCTATATAAACTTCTTCTTCTAGATCACCATTGAGAAAGGCAGATTTAACATCCATTTGATAAAATTTGATTTGTTGAAAACTTGAAAAAGCAAGAAACATTCTTATGGCTTCAAGTCTAGCTACAGGAGCAAATGTTTCTTCAAAGTCTATACCTTCTTGTTGAGCATACCTTTTACAAACAAGTCTAGCCTTGTTTCTAATAACATATCCATTTTCATTTAACTTGTTTTTGAATATCCATTTTGTTCCAATCACATTTTTATCATGAGGTCTTGGAACCAATTCCCAAGTATGATTCTTTTCAATCTGATCAAGTTCTTCATTCATGGTTTGAATCCAACATTCATCTTTACTAGCTTGATTGACATTATGTGGTTCAATAGTAGATAGAAATGCCAAATAGCTAGGAGATCCTACAAGAGTTCTTCTTGTTTGGACACCTGATCACTTTCTCCCAAAATTTGAGATTCTAGATGATTCTTTTGTACATACCTGGATGGAGCCTTTTCAGGTAGATCTTCTTCTGATGCTTCATTAGGTTCACCTTTTATATTGTTTCCGTTTGATGCAAGAGGATATCCATCATCATTATCTTCATATATTGTTGGTATTTCATTTTTGGGAGCTGAGAGAGACTCATCAATTACAACATCAATACATTCAACAATATTCCGAAGTATTTTATTGTAACATTTATATGCTTTACTTCTAGAAGAGTAACCAAGAAATATTCCTTCATCTGCTCTTGGTTCCAACTTGCCAAGTTTTTCATCATTGTTCTTGATAAAACATTTTCTTCCAAAAAATCTAAAATGCTTTACAGTGTGGAAGATTGCCATACTAAAGTTCATAGGGGCTTTTATCACTGTTAACCCGAACATGAGCCTTGTTCAAAATATTTACTGCAGTATGTGCTGCTTCTCCCCAAAAGGTATCTGGAGTTCCAGATTCATCAAGCATAGCCCAAGCCGTTTGTTGAACTATTCTATTCATCCTTTCTGCCACGCCATTTTGTGGTGGGGTGCCAACTACAGAAAACTGTCTTTTTATGCCATGATGTTCACAAAAGTCAAAGAACTCATCTGATATATATTCTCCTCCTTGGTCAGATCTGAGACATTTGATTTTTAGATCTAATTCATTTTCAACCAGAGCTTTGAAGGTCTTAAATTTTTCAAATGCTTCATCTTTATGTTTCAGTAAACCGATCCAACACATTCTAGAGAAGTCATTAATAAATAAAATGTAGTATTGTTCTCCACGAGGTGACTTTTTCCTTACAGGACCACATAGATCAGTATGTATAAGTTCAAGAGGCTTACTTGCTGATCCTTCTTTAGCATTGAATTACACCCTAGTTTGCTTACCAAATTGGCATGATTTGCATATGGTACTTTCAGGTAGAGTGATGCTGGGAAGATCACGAACTGCTTTGAGTTTGCTGGATTTGCTTATTTGAGAGAATCTCAAATGTCCCAACCTTCTGTGCCATAACCAATTTTCTAAAGATTTTCCCAAGTAGCATAGTGTTTGACCACCTTTCAATACATACAGATTGCTTGGTGTTCTAGTTCCTTTTATTACTATTTTTTCCCGTGTCAAGTTCACGTATAACACATTCTTTTGAACTAAAGACAACTTCATTTCCTTGATCCAACATTTGAATCACACTCAACAAGTTGTGTTTTAATCCATCCACATACATAACATTATTAGCTTTCACTCTTTCTTTTAGAAAAAACAGAACCTTTTCCTTTAATGACAACGAGAGAATCATTTCCAAAGGTAACATTCTTTTATTTCTCTAGAGCATTGTATGAAAGGAGTTTATTTCTATCAACTGTCATGTGTTTTGAGCATCCATTATAAATGTACCATTGATTTTCTTCCCCTTCTGCAAATAATACTATGCCACAATTCTCAACTTGTAAATCCTTCCTTTTCCAATCTTTGGAATTTGAAGGTATATGCTCTTTTGGTTGAAGTTTGCTCCTACATTCCGATTATTCATGACCCAAGTTATTACAATAAGTGCGTTAAATCCTATTTTGAAGAGGAGAAAAAGTTGTTATAATTATTCTTCTTTATTCTATTCTCATTTCTTTGCTTTCTTGCTTCTCTTGTTATGATGGTTTTTTATGCGACACATTGAGCAGCTTTATGCCCAAATTATGACATGAGAAACATTGTCCATTAAAGAAGAAATTTTTGCGATCATGAAACCTTCTATTTATATTTACCTGCTGATTGATATTTCTGTTATTTTTCTTCCTTGTATTAGAGTGGTCATGCTTCACCTGTGTGGTTTCTTTGTTCTGTTGTAGGCCGACTTTCGCTGCATTGAGATAGCTTGGTGTTGAAGACTAAGATGATTCTCCAGTATATCCAAGACCTGTCTTTATAAGAGGAGAGCGTTGTACCTTGATAATGTCATCTAAGGTTTCAGATCTTTTAGCAAATCTAAGATTTAAAGTTTTCACTTTCTTAATTTCCTTTCTTAGACTTACTATTTCACATTCTAATTTCTCATTGTGCTTCTCCTTTTTCATGAGCTGATTTTTTAGAGCAAATTTTTTTTTTCTTCCAAACATATTTTGAGATGAGTTATTCCTTCAAGAAAATCATTTTCTTCTAAATCATCCATAAAAGTATCACTAGAGTCTTTTTCAAAAGCCATGATTAGTCTAATATCTTGATTAGATTCTCCGTCTTCACTATTTGATAGACCTTCACTATCTTCATGAGTATAATAGCTTTTTCTATTGATAAATTGTTTCTTATTTCCTCTAGCAAATTCCTTCCCTTTTTCATGACTATATTTATAGGGACATTTAGCAGCATAATGACCCACTCTTCCACAAGAAAAACATTTAAAGGGAAGTTTACCTCTGAACCTTCCAGTACCAAGTTGTAGCTTCTTTACAAAATTTATCTCATCTTCTTCTGAAACATACCCTGATCTTTCTTGTTCTTCTACCTCTTTTCCTTTTGCAGAAGCTCTGAAGACAACTTCCTTGACTTCGAATGGACCTCATTTTATCATTTCACAAGCAGTCAGAATCCCATGAAGTTGAACAATAGTAAGAGTTTGTAGATCATGTTTCTCTTCAATAGCAGACACTTTTGACTCAAATTTGGGAGTTAGAGATCTTAAAACCTTTTCTACCAGAGTAGTGTCAGATATAGTTTCACCCAGATTTCTCATACGATTTAAAATATCATCTAGACGTAAAAAGAAACTAGCAATTCTTTCTTCATTGTGCATTCTGAGTTTTTCATATTGAATTCTGAGAGTTTGGAGTTCAACACTTTTTACCTTGGCATCACCTTCATAGCTTAGAATGATTTTGTTCCGTATCTCCTTTGTTGCATTTAACTGCATGACTTTGACAAATTCTGATTCAGTCAAACTCCCCAATAATGCATTGAACGCCTTTGCATTGGTTTCATAGTTCTTTCTTGCTGTTGCATATATTGGAATAGAATTTGGACATTGATAACCTCCTTCAACTATAGCCCATACATCTGCTCCAAGAGAATGAAGATAGGATCTTGTCCTTGTCTTCCAAAATGTTAAGTTGTTTTTGTTGAAGAGAGGAGGCTTGATAGATGTTGTCCCATCCTGGTTGCTCATCTTGACTGATCTTCCTTCTAGCGATTAAGCTTCTTTAGAAGGACTTGCTCTGATGCCAATTTCTGGGAAAAATAGTGAGAAGGGGGGGGGGGGGATGCGTGAATCAGTATTTAGATCTTACTCAAAATATTTCAAACTTTTCTTTACAGAATTCCATACGCGGCTTTTATGAGCCCAACTCACATATGTACACACATATAGTAAAGGAAACTAGTGTATACTGATATAATTTTACAGATTAGCAAAAATTTTCAAGAACAATCTTTAACTTATTTTATCAGTCATGCATTTATTAGACAATCAATAAATATGTGCATTAATCAACAGTATAAATCATCACATACGTGCAACACACATGAACACTAATATTTAAGGTGGAAACCCAATTCGGGAGAAAACCACTGCTGCTATCATCTCTGTCTTCAATATTTATTATATGGAAAACTGTTTACAATATTGTACTGATGCAGACTCATATCAGTACGCAGGTATCTACCTGCAGAAGGCTGCAACTTTCTCTCATTTTCCAGCTGCTACTGGAAGGGAGCTACAACCCCCTAATCTCGTTTACCAGATACTACTGGAAGGGAGCTTCAACCCCCTGATTAGAACACCAACTTCTACTAGAAGAAAGCTTCTACTTCCATACTGAAGGCTTCAACCCTCAGAAACACTGTAGACCACGTTTCATCAATTTTCATACTAAATCAAACAACATCAACACAACTCTTCATAAACATCAAAAACCATAAAATTTACCCAATACTCCAATCAGAACAGTGAGATTACTGTAACCAGAACTCAGAAATAACCCAGACTTCAGAATCAATATGCAATATCAAACTTAACCCTGAAAATTCATCATATTAAAATGCATACGCTACTTTTCTTCACTAAACTCGCGTGTATACGCGCTTTCCTTCATTAAACCCGCATGTATACGCGCTTTCCTTCACACCAACATTCATATAGATTTGTGAATACTGTTTTTCAGAATATGATCTGCCTCAGATTCAGATCTGAGTCATTCAGTCAGATATCTTTTCATAATTGCACAACCCTTGATCAGTCAGTCATCATAACAAATATTTTCTCAATCATTGATCAGATTTTTTTCATAATCATCTTAGCAGCGTATACAACAATTAAGCAACCTAGATCTACATGAAAACTTCATTGACAGACAATAGACAAATAGCAGGACTAACAAAAAAACCTCTGCAATAAGCTTCAGAAAACCCTAACTGCCATACGCGCATTTTCTGAAGTAAACCTGCGTATATACGTTACTAAGACGAACTAGCGTATAGATCTGTAAATATAAACTTCGCAGAATGAACTAGATCCATAGAACTTACCCATATTTCTTCACTTAACTTCAGCAAACTTGCGCCAAGTCATAGATCTAATCATCTCTTCTATGGATCATGCAATTGCATAGTCATTTTGAGTCTAGAGATCTTGATCCATCAATTTACCCAAGGGTGCATCATAACTTCAGATTTATCAATAAAACAGAGTTCATCCCATGTAGATCTATTTCAAAGAGAAGTATATAGTAATAGCCCTTACACTTGCACACTCTTGCACTATGATCTTCTTCTCCTTATATAGATTTAGCCTTTATCAATACCATGAGTCAAAACCACACAACATCCAATGGAATTCTTGGACGAAATCAAATAGACGACACAACACTCAATATTGTGGGCCAATACCACGGTAATTCCCCCTGGTATCTTCTTTTTAGAGCGCAAAAAGGCATACACGACTTGGATCATTCTTATCTGCGTGTATACGTGGCTTGGCCTGAACAAACCCACATATATAATCTTCAATATGAAAATTATCACTTCTTCTACTAGATATTACCCACTTCTTCTGAAAGACTTCTAAGCTTCTACTGAAGACACATATTCCAAATTTACCAGAAATTTTCCATCAAGGACAACATAATAAGATATAGGAATCATATTACCAACATCTGCTTGTACATAAAATTTTGCTCCATAAAATATAAATCCAACCTTATATATATATTGAAAATTTGACCTTAGAATAATGAAATTTGGACTTTGAACATAGTTTTAATTTGAACCTTGGAAGGGGGCACATGGTGGCCTCTAGGCTAGCCACATGTTCTCATGCCATGGGTTCTTGAAACATCCAATGAAATTGAAACAAGTCACCCACTTAGAAACCATCCACATATTGAAACTTGGCATAGTGTCATTGGGCGAAATGGAGGAATATTCCCAGAATATCATTTTTTGCTAACTAGACTGCCATGTCACCAGTCTGTCCTTTTCTGCAAAATTTTTAGTTGTTTAGGAAAATGAACAACAGGCCATAACTTTCACATATGGAGTCGGTTTTTGATGAAACGAATTGCGCCAGATTCCTCGCACGAGCTCTTTGCTATCGTTCAGTTTCCAATCAATTATGAGAACTTACATTTTTTAGCTTAACGCTAAGCACTTGATCACATGATGTACTTCTTCCTCTTAGAATATATGTATGTTTTCATCATCGGAATCAATAGGAACATCCTTGGATATTTTTTTAGGCTTGATTCTCATCAAATATGACATCTATTCTTACTTCAATATGTCTTCCTTCTTTTATGTATATTATATATGCTTTTGAGGAGATATTATAGCCAACGAAGATTCCTTTGATGCTTGTAGAGTCTAATTTCTTTCACTTGTCTTTTGGAACATGGATGTAGGAAGGGCTCCCAAATATTTGGAGATGATCCACACTTGACTTCTTTCCAGTGAATACTTCCTCATGTGTGATGTTATCAAGAATTATATGAGGGCTTCTATTTTTAATGTATACCGTTGTCATTGCTGCTTCTTCCCATAAGAATTTTTGTAAGTCTCAATGAAGGAACATTGTTCGAATGCCTTCTTCAATTGACCTGTTCTTTCTTTCGACTACCCCATTTTTGTTTGGGATAGTAGGGAAAAATTAACTCCCTCTTAATTCTCTCTTATTTACAATATGAAATTAATTATTTGGAAGTGTATTCCCCACCATTGTCGGACCTCAGAGTTTTTATTCTTCTTTCAGTTAGGGCTTCCACTATAGATCTAAACTCCTTTAACTTCTCAAATATTTAATCCTTCTTCTTGAGAAGGTAGAGCCATGTCTTTCTAGAATGATCATCTATGAATGTTACATAGTAAATATGACCTTCAAGTGATTTGTCAGACATGGGCCCACACACATCATGATGAATGAGGTCTAATATTTATTTAGACCTTGTTTCACTATTTGGAAATAGTTTTCTTGTATGTTTACCCAAAGAGCATCCCTTGAAAACTCCTTCACAATCTTCTTTGAAATTGGGGATGCCATGAACTAGTTGATTAAGTGTAGGAATGACCTTGTAATGAAGATGACCATATATCCTATGCCATAGCTCATTGGGATTGATTTCCATATGAACCAAAGCTTGAGGAGGTGGTTTAATGACTCTATATAGGCTTCCTCCATGAACTCCAAAAACTCTAGCTTTATCGATACTTGATTATTTTCCCCAAACTAAAAATTTTCCATCAACAAATGAAACTCTATCCCCTTTATTTTCTAAACAATAAATATAAAGAAAATTCTTATTCAAACATGAACATATAGTATATTGTTGAGATGTAGCTTAGCTCCATTTTCCAGCTTCAAATATGTTGATTCGAGGCCTCTAACAACATATTGTTTGTTGTCTCCCATTTCCACTGCATGAGAAGACGTTTGATAGAGTATGAAGTTGTTTTATTTCTCCTTTCATGTGTCTTGATGCTCCATGATCAATGATCCATGCATTATCATCACTAAGGGAACTTGTAAGAGAAGCCAAGAACCCTCAACTCTTGACCTTGTTTAATAAGTAGTGGAAGAAATTCTTGATCCAACTTCTTGTAATATTGGCTCCCATTGTTATATAGGTTTTCATAGAGGGAGTAAACATTTCCTTTGAGCCAACAAAGTCATATTCAATCTTCCTTGACCTTAGCTCTGATACCATGTCGAGAAATCAATGAAAGTCAATTAGGGTTTGATTTATTCTTCTTGATAATTACTTGTGCATTATGTTGGCTTCTTTTACGTCTTTGATATATTATCTTTCATTAAGAAATTTCCAAATTATATGTGTGTATGAAGATCACAAAAGCACAAGACACAAGATGTAGGAACTCTGCTAGGGCAAAACCCCTCTTGTAGGGGAAAACCAGTCAAAATTATCTTCCTTCAATAGTTTTCTTTGAGACTCTTCAACCTAGACACATACCAGACCTTCCTCCACACCAAGTCAGCCCTTCCAAATATTCGACCCTATAGTAGCAGCAACTTAACCCCATCAACTTAGACTATGTAGCAACATGCAACAACTGGAAGCAACAACAACAAAGAGACTTTGATCTTCCAAACTAGGGCACGCGATAGAGAGAGAGAGAGAGAGGTACAAAATTTTTGATTTTCTTCTTCTCCTTCTCCTTAGAAAAACTCGCACTTCTTTTAGCCTCCTTAGCCCACTTCAAACTTTTTCCAGCTCCTCTTGAGATATCGAAACTTGAGTGAGTGAGATGGTCCAAATGAATTCTATCCGCTCTAATATATAGGCTCCAAGTGAGGTCGAATTGCACAATTTGAAGACGACTTGATCTTCTTTAGGCTGACTTGGTGTGGAGGTGACATGATACATATTTGACTAAAAAACAATTCTTTTTACATGATTTGAAAGCCCAAGAAGGGTCTTATAAAAGTTACAATGATTGCAACGACTCAATATTAATCCTAGGAGTCCACAATGGGGAATTTGACTAATATAATGATGACCTAAGCATGAAACCCGTGATTTAATAAGTCGTTGTAATAATAATAAAAAATCTTTTTTAATTCTTTTGACAAGTAGATTACATAGTGACTCAATTACATTTATGAAGACTGAACCTAGTTACAATTTTCAACATATGCATCCCCATGGAACACTAAAATATACATAAAATCAATCTCAAATCATCTTCATGACCACGAGGTCTCACAAAAAACAACCTATAGGAGGAATCAACAATAGATCTTCTGGACCACAAGGTCTCACAACACACAACCTATAGGAGGAATAAAAAATACATCTCCTGGAACACAAGGTCTCACAACACACAATTTACAAGAGGAATCAACAATACATCTCCCAGACCATAAGGTCTCACGGCACACAACCTATAAGACGAACCAACAATACATTTATCGGACCACAAGGTTTCATGACACACAGCCTATAGGAGGAATCATAAATACATATCCTAGACCACAAGGTCTCATGGTACACATCCTATAGGAGGAATCAACAATACATCTCCCATACTACAAGGTCTCGTGGTACACAACCTACAAGAGGAATAAAAAATACATCTCCTGGACCATTGGGTCTCATGTCACACAACCTACAGTAGGAATCAACAATACATCTCCCAGACCACAAGGTCTCACGACACACAACCTACAGGAGGAATCAACAATATGATGCTATGTAATCAGTGTTCCCACTTCAAGCAGATTCTTAGTCATTCCAGTTTCCTCGTATAAACATTGGAAACTAGTTTAGCATCAGAAATGTAGCCATGGTGGACAACAACATACAATTGTTTATTCAGCTTCAACCAAAGCTTTTCTTGGAAGAAAACATTAACAACTATCTGCAGACAATATTGGACCTTAGCTGCAGCTTCTCATAGAAGTGTATGAATTTACAAAGTAAGTTCCTTAGATCAAACACCAAAGGTCACCACTCACAAACATATCAAAAATTAGTACACCAGTGTTTGACGTGGTTAAAACCCTCGAAGTGGGAAACAGTCCACGGTTTAAGCCAACACAACCACTTTAGGAAATTTATTAATATAAAAAAGAAAATTTACATAAGTTTTTCTCATAAACGGTTACCAGACAAATGACCCTCCATGCTTTTTAAATAGAGATCATGGACGAATTGGGTGTTAAGCCACAGATCAAATGTTGGTAATACCGAGGAGAGAGTGAACCTTCATATCACTACATATCGTGACCATCATATTATAAGTTACAAATGTACATAGTAAAGAAACACACATTACCTAACTCTACACTAGACCAAGTTATACCTAACTATTTCCTATGTGTCGGAATATCCTAACATCCCCCCTTAGGAACAACTTGGGATAGGATTGAAGGATTTACAAAGGTGACACAATAGGAGAAGGATTCAACTTCAGGGGTAGTACAGGTGACTGAAAGCTTGACTCCAGATTGAAGGGGAGAAGGGGTTGGCTTACAATGTTTCATGTGAAAGTGGCGTAGAAGATCACATGCATACTTGGACTGAGAAAGGGAAATACCTTCTTTGGATTGCAAGACTTGAAGACTAAGGAAATAATGCAAGTGTCCTAAGGCTGTCATCTCAAACTTCTTTTTGAGGCTAGACTTACATGGTTTATATGGTTGGGATCACTACCAGTAAGGATAAGATCATCGACATAAAGAACAAGGATGATGAAGGACTTGTCCACTTTCTTGGTGTAGATAGTGTTGTCAAAATGAAACCTAGAAAAGCCATTATCTAAGAGAAATCTATCCATTTTGGCATACCAAGCCTGAGGAGCTTATTTGAGACCATAAAGAGACTTCCTAAGGCGAAAAAAAAGACTAGAGTCGTTTTGGATAAAGGCAGGGGGTTGTCCCATGTAGATTTCTTCATGAAAATATCCATGTAAGAAGGCAGATTTAACATCCATCTGATGGACTTCCCATTTAAAGGAGGCAGCAAGGGAAAGAACAAGGCATATATAATTCATTTTGGAAATAGGGGAGAAGGTTTTAGTATAGTCAATGCCTTAAACTTATGAAAATCCTTTAGCAACAAGACGAGCTTTATGTCTATCCAATTTTCCATCTGGTCCAAACTTTGTTTTGTAAACCCATTTGCATCTATCAAGTTTTCTGCCCTTTGGAAGAGGAAAAAGATCCCAAGTATCATTTTCCAATAAGGAACGATATCCTTCATTCATAACTTCATCCCAATTTGGATGACCTGAAGCTTCTTCAAAGGTGTCTGGATCAGGATTTTCTGGAACTTGAGCCAATAAGGAAGAGGCTCTTTCGAATTGAGAACATGTATGACGTCAATCTGCAAGGTCACCTGCTGCATCCCAAGTAGAGCGGACCCATATTGGAAGCTATGGAGCTAAAGGAATATCTTCAAGAGGTGGAGGATGATTGTCATCCTCGCTGTCGTCATCTGAAATAGAAGGAATTCTATCAAAAATAGTAGAGATAGAGAGAGGTGGCACATATGTCGAATCAGACTCGCAGGCCAAAGGTGGCACACCCACAAAACTAGGGTCGTAGGCTGATATATTTTCATCAAATTTTACATCTCTTCTAATGATTATATTTTTTGATTTTGGTTGACTAAGTCTATATCCTTTGACATCTTTAGAATACCCAAAAAAAAATATTTTTTCACTCTTAGGTTCTAAGGCTTTATGTTTCACATCTGGAATATGGGCCCAAGCATCACTTCCAAAAACACGAAAGTGATTTACATCTGGTTTGATTGAGCTCCAGGCTTATTCTGGTGTTATATTCCTTAAAACCTTAGTAGGAGTGCGATTTATGATGTAATTTGCACAGTTAATTTCTTTTGCCCAAAAATTGAGACTAAGTCCTTTAGATTGAAGCATACAATTAGCCATTTCTTTTAAGGTGCGATTCTTCCTTTCAGCTACACCATTTTTTTGTGGAGTATAGGGAACAATATGTTGCAATTGAATGCCATTCTCAGTGCAAAAGTTGATAAATTTTTTGTTAACATATCATTGTCTGATCTTAACTTAAGAATTTGATGTCCAAATTGTTTCTCAACAAAGGCCTTAAAGGCCAAGAAAATGTTAAAAACTTCACTCTTGAGTTTTAACAAGTATACCCAAGTGCGTCTGGAAAAATCATCAATGAAAGTTAAGAATTAATTGAAACTAGAGAAAGAAACTCTAGGAAGTGAACCACATAAATCACTGTGCACAAGCTGCAAAGGGGCTAAAGCATGCCAGGAGGCATGTTTGTCAAAACTATCCCGATGATGTTTTCCAAGCACTGATCTGGAGAAACACCATCTCAGCAAGATACCATAGGAAGACCTGTCACCATATTTTCTTTACATATATTTTGAAGAGGGCGATAGTTTAAGTGACCAAATCACTCATGCCAAAGTTTGCTTACTTCATCATTATGAGCAAAAAAAATGGAGGGAAGACACGATGACCCAAAGTTGTCAAACTTATACAACCTTGTGGAATCATAAACAATGCCACTAGCTAAAATATGTCTAGGATATTTGAGGTCCTTGATTACAACATCATGAGGTGAGAATTATACTGTTTTCCCTTCACCTGAATGAGTTATCTGATAAACAGATAGAAAGTTGCAGGATCAGGTAGGAACATGTAATACATCATTAAAATGACCATTACCTAGATGAATGGTTCTAGATCCTACAACACTAAGAAATCTATCATCACCAACATAAACATTTTTGGTGTTACAATCATTTTCTTCTAGTGTTACAATCATTTAAAGAAGAAAACATGGCTTTATTTTTGGCCATGTGGTAAGAATATCCAGAATCAATGAGCCACTCATGATAATGAGAATAAGAATATACATTTAATTCATAATGAGATCTTGATGCTTGACAACCACAAGCAGAAAGTGTCATTCCTGAAGATGAAGTTGAAGAGTTCTCCAAATTGATGTGGTGCCTCTTCATTGCTGCTTCCAAGGCTTCCATCTTCTTAAAACATTTGGACTCTACATGGCCATCACGATACTGCTTCTTGGGATTCTTTTGATATGGTTGTTGATGGGTTGCTAAGGCTTTCTTAGAAGTATTTCCAGTATTGATAAGACCAAGGTGTAAGAGTTTTTCTCGTTCTCTTATCAAAGAATCGTAAAAGGCATCAAAAGAAGGGGACTTGCAGGCTGTTCCTTGGGAAATGGGTGCTTCTTTAGTGGAATGGAAGGTGGAAACAAATACAGAGTATGCAGGTCCAAGCTTAGCAAGAATGGAATAGTTAAGGCTACCATCTTCCTTTTTGATCTTAAAACCTTCTAAAAGAAGTCTAAGGGTCTTGAATTTGGACTAAAAATCTTGAATAGAGGAGAAATTATTGGATTCCAAAGTAAGCAACTCATTTTTAAGCTCGTGGGCCCTGATTTCATTTTGAATGCCAAAAACAATATTTATTTTTTCATAGCTGCATCAAGGGTGTCAATTTCTTCGATATGAAATCGAAGATCTTGAGCAATGGAAATTCCTATCAACCCTCATGATTGATCTTGTTTATTTTCCCATTTAGTGGCTTTATCTCCATCGGTAGGTTTAGTTTCTTGTCCTGAGGCTATTCTGTAATGACCTTTACTTCTAAGTAAGTCTATCATGTATGATAGCCATTGGAAATAATTGGTGCCGTTAAGAATAACTGGGCATGCACTTTCCATTTTTTTTTTTAAATGAAGCTGAAAATGATGAAACTAACTATTCCAATGGGAATATCTCGAAAAATTAGGTTGGTTAAAAAAACAACGGCTCGGAAAACGACTTCTGGATGAAGAAGTTATGCCTTTTTGAAAAAAAATGTATTGTAGATGCCGAATAGTTACATGAAAGGTTGAAAGCTGATGATGAAGTTCTACTTAAAAAAAATCACTCCCCCCCGTCCCCCCCCTTCCAAACTTAATACAATAAGCTCACTTTAAAAAAAAACTACTTTATGTGACCCACTTTTATAAATAAGTGTGAATAACTTTTACAATGTTACTTTTACATATGCTTTTGAAATAAAACCCTCTTTTTAAAACCAACAACTTGCCAAAGGGCTTTATAAGAAAGAGTAACTTAACAAAAAAAAATTTACAAAAAAAATGCTTGAGAGAGAGATTTGAACCCAAGACCTCTATTCTCATAAACTAACTTTACACCAAGTGAGCTAGTAAACAGATTCTATAATTGTTTGAAAGGAGGAAGGGTTTTTTTTTTTTTTTTAGCTCTTCGATGTGCATGCTTTTATCCTACAAAAAAACACAAAAATCCGTGCACAAAAAAAAAAATGCAAGCCTTACCGCAGAACTTTCGATTTTTTGTTAGCCTTACCGACAAATATCCTTTTTTTCGCTATTTCTTATTTCCCGAGATCACACAAAGACACAGGGAAAGAGCATACGTAGCAAAAAAAATCCCCTCCTCCTGTTTTTGATTTGCCGAGATCGCACACAGTGCAGAGAAAAGAGCATACACAGAGAAAAGGGTATAGATCCAGAAAATAAAAAAACTATAAACCGAAATAAACAAAGGGAACCGAATTAAACAGAACGATAAATAAATATAACTGCAAAAAAGATACTTTATACCTCTAGATCTAAAATGACATAACTCGAGCAACCAAAAAAATTTTCGCATGAAACAAAAGGAGTTATTCAATGTAACGGACACTCTAAACACAACAAAGTAGTTCTCCCTGCCCAAAAGTGTTCATAAATATTAGATCTAGAAAAAGTCAGTCGCATGCAGTCAAACCAGCTTCAGATTTGGATCAACAACGGATGCAGCCCTCAAAATAGCTCTGATACCATGTAGGAATTTACAGGGTAAGTTCCTTAGATCAAACACCTAAGCTCACCGCTCACAAACATATCACAAATCAATACACCAATATTTGACGTGGTTAAAACGCTTGAAGAGGGAAACAGTCCACGGCCTGAGCCAACGCAGCCACTTCAAGAAATTTATTAATATAAAAAAGAAAATTTACATAAGTTTCTCTCATAAATGGTTACTGGACAAATGACCTTCCATGCTCTTTAAATAGATATCATGGACCAATCAGGTGTTAAGCCACAAATCAAGTGTCGGTAATACCGAGGAGAGAGTGAACTGTTGGATCACTACATATCGTGGCCGTCGAATTATAAGTTACAAATGTACATAGTAAATAAGCACACTTTACCTAACTCTACACTAGACCAAGTTATACTTAACTATTTCCTATGTGGTGGAATATCCTAATAAGAATCAATCATTGGAAACCATAGTATAGTCCAGTAGACAACAAATGGCTTCTCACAGAGGCAGTTGTCAATTTCCATAGTCGATCCGACAGATAATAAGTTCAAGGGGATTCTCATTCATTCCAGTTTCTTTGTATAAAAATCAACAACTAGTTCAGCATCAGAAATGTTTCCACGATGGACAACAACATACAACTGTTTATTCAGCTTCAACCAAGGCGTCTCTTGGAAGAAAACATCCAACAACTATTTGCAGAAAATATTAGACCTTAGCAATGGCTTCTTACATAAGAAATCATTAGAAACCATAGTATAGCCCATTAGACAATAAGTGGCTTCTCACAGAGGCAGTTGTCAATATCCATAGTTGATCCAAAAGATAATAAGTGGATTCTCACAGAAAAAGGCATCAACAACCATACTAGAATGCAACAGACTATAATTGAATCCAACAAATAACAATAGAATTCACTAGATAGATCAACGAACCAATCATCAGAGTCTTACAACTTCATCAAGTAGATGTCGATGGACCTGGAATCCATTGCGCCAAAGATATCACCAGGCTCATGCCTCAAAATAAACTCCCTCTTATTCTAAAGTCCTATACATAGCAGAAAAAATGAAGTGCTCATCTTTAGCATATCTAGATCAACATTTGTCTTCAAAAATTCTAGCCTCCTTCATGGGAATGTGATTTAATTAGGCTGATCATGTCTACTCAATCTGAGTACAAAGCCTATCACGAGTCTTCTTCTCACATTGTTCTTCCATCATTTCCAATGATTGCTACATCTTGGCAGTCTTGATTATGTACTTGCAAACCTCACTAGGAGGCTAAGGAATAACAATAATGAGCCAAAAGACTCATAATGAAACAATCAATAAAAACAATCAAGATGACACTTATCTTTTGAGAGTGTGTCAACTCCCTTGATCGTAGCCTTCTTAGATTGAGTCAATCTCATCACATCATCAAGAAGTCCATAACATCGTCAAAGATTTTACATCATTAAGGAGTCCACATCATCAAGGAATCCACATCATTATTAAGGATTTCTCATCATCAAAAAATATTTCACAGAGTTCAAGTCATCAAGGAATCCATATCATCATCATCATCAAAGAGTCTATATCATCAACGAATCATCATTGTCATCATCATCAAGGAATCTATGTTATCATTGAGTCCATATCTTCATCATCATCAAGTAGCCGTATCCATATCACCAAAGAGTCCACATAAGTAGTATTATCAGGGAGTCCACATCATCATCAAATCAAAATCATTATCATCAATATTATTAACAAATCCGCATCATCAATGAGTCCATGTCATCAATGAGTCCACATTATCATCATTATTATGGAGTCTAGTCCTTCATCATTAACAAGTCCATTTCATCAACGAGTCCACATTATCATCATTAACATCATCAACGAGTCCACATTATCATCATGAACATTATCAACGAGTCCATATCATCAATGAATCCACATTATCATCATCAATATTATCAACGAGTCCATGTCATCATCAAGGAGTCTAGTCCAATTCATCATCAATGAGTCCACATCATCATCAACGTATCCACATCATTATCGTCATCAAGGACTCTACATTATCATCATCATTAAATCCATATCATCATTATCAACATTACCAATGTCATCAATGAGTCCACACCATCATCATCATCATCAAAGAGTAAACATCAAGGATTTCAAATCACCATAAAGGAGTTCGATTATCCATGTCATTAATGAGTCATGTCAGTAAGGAGTACTTATCAACATCAACAAGGAATACACGTCGTCAACAATATAGAGTACACATGATTCATCATTAAGGAGTCCATATCAACATCCTCAAGGAGTCCATATCATTATCCACGTCCATGTCAAAGAGTTCACATCATCAAGGAATCCATCATCCATATATTCAAAGATTTTTACATCAACATCAATAAATAATTCACGTCCACATCATAAAGAAATCGTGTCTATATCACTATCAGGGAGACAACTTTGTCCATATTATCAAGAAGTTACACTTTCTCCATGTTATTAAAGACTCTACATTAATCATTTAGGGAGCCCACTTCATCATGGAGTAAACATCATCTGTCCTCAAAAGAACAAGTTATTAGTATTGAGGAGTCATATATAACAACTCATTCTAATAACTCATCATTACAGAGTTCACATTATCAACATAAAAGAGTCCTCTTCATATTATCATTAACAAGGACTACATTATTACTTTTCAAGGAGCATACATCATCCTCAACATTAAAAATATACATCATCAAGAAGGACAGATCATCATGAGGCTCATATTATCCATATCATTATGAATTACTCAACATTATCAACAAGGAATTTGCGTTAGTCTTAGATTTATTTTATTTTTCAAACCCTACGCAGGGTTTTACAAATCATACAATCCAATGTCAGTGTTAATAAAAAAAAGAAATACAAGATAATATCTTTTGAGATCAAAACAACTCCCTCTTGATATTTAGTCCTCTTGATTTCAACCTGCAAATAAACCTTATCAACAAGATGTCAAATATTTTAGTAATCAATTCATAAGCCCAAGTTTTTTCTCAACCCTTAGGTAAGGTCAACAACTATTGGTTGCGTTTTTCTTATTTGAGCAGATATGGTTTTAAGTTCAAACCTTGATCAATCTAGGAATTTACCAACCCATTCAAACCAACATTCATTTTCCAACTTCATCATTCCTTGAGATTTGTCCATAATTCCTAGGACAATCATTTTCAATATTCCAAACCCTAGGCTTCTCAAGAAATCTTAAATATGACACCAGAACTTTCATTCACTGACTTGCAACTTGATTGACCTTTAATCCATTGAAAACCTTGAAGATCATTTGTGAAATATATGACACCAACCTTGATCGCCTTCTTTAAACCTTTTAAAGGAACATGAATCTGGTTGTCTTCTTTCTTCCAGATTAACCAAGTCGACCCATTTGCAGTATGACATTGTTCTTCTTTTATGTATAGGATAGAGCTCAATTTTAGATTTCACTTGGTTTCGGATCATGCTTCATAGTTATCTTTCAATAATATGACTGTATATACATTCCTTAGATTCAAATCCTTAGAGATCAATTACAAGAGTCCCAAGTTATAGGAAATCAATATTACCAACCATAATGGTGCAAATGATTTTTGTTGCAATGGACACAACTGAGGATGTCCACATGGAATATCAAGACCTGGTGGAGACAAATCATGGTTGCAATGGATAAAACCAATCCAACAGACATATATGAGGCAAATTTGATAAGCTCTGTACCCATACAGTTTCTTGAAATGCCTCGAAAATTTCGTAGATAAAGACTTTGAAACACAAGAAAAAAAATTGATAAATAATTTGACTTGCCTCAAATGCATACCCCGCTATATGGTTCCACAAAATTATGTGACCTCACAAATTTCAATGGTCACGTGACATAGATCATTGTAGATTTTGAAGCTTTAGACTTGGATCGACACAAAATTCTTTGATCTGATTCTAGATATGATTTGAATGCCCAAAATGGTCTTTAATTTGTGCTTAGATGGATCTGGCCACAAAATTTTCATGTGATGCCACAAAGACACTTTCTTAGACACTTGCATTTAGATAGGTTCACATTTTTCCTTTCATACAAAGACAAAACAACTCGAGTGACCACATGGTTAGGAAACAAAATGTTTGGGCTAGATCATAGTCCTTGAATTATTTCATTGTGCAAAGAGGTAATGGCCAGCTAACAATACATGAGTTTGCATAGTAGGGCCATGAGAACTTGCAAAAAATAACAACTCGAGAGCATCTACAATATTCCTAATAGGAAAATTTTACAGTGATATTAAGAAAAAACACATGTGCAAATGAAAAATTGAACAAACCATTAAACACCTAAAAATGACATTGGAATTGCTCCAAAATCAACCACTTTATTATATATATAAGATGAGAATAATGCAAGAACGTGTGCACCTGGGCTTGCCAAGGCAAGTTAGACAATCCTAGGTGAAAGAATGTTGCCTGGATTCAAGGGAAAAGAGTCCTCCATAAGGTACTGTGCTAGGCATAGAATTTCCACATTGTTGGTCGAGTGGAACCCCTGTTTGAGCCTCCAAAACTGCCCAGAAACTTCTACCAAATTAATTATGATATCCTTACCAAAAACCCAGAAAAACCCAAAAAGGGTTTTCTGTAGTTTTGACGCTCAAAAACCAAATCCCAAGCACTCCTCCACTTCAAGGAAATTACGGCCTGTAGAAAATGTTGTCTTTGCAGCCCTCCAAAATATTGAGAAATCTCCCTGAATCACCCTTCTTTCCTTCACAAATCAACCCAGCCCCAAATTCCATCAACCAAGCCTCCCCACAAATGGCTCCACCAAAAACTGCGCAGCCCGGGAACACTATTGTGTAGACCACATGCAAGGGAACTTCGACCTGAGTGAGGATCACTCTTCTAGCATGTAATTAACCCAGAAATCACCAACAAATTGTCCAACGAAATATGTAGCAAGAACCCAACATTTTTTTCCTCGGAAATTATCCCTCACAAACTACTTGGTTCTCTATTCTGCATCCAACCTGAGGCAAGGTAGTTCGTACCCCCTATTGTATGCCTTCTCAAGCCTCCACAATTTTTTTGGTGAGACCTTCCTAGGGTGGTACTCAAGGTCCACCGAAGAAAAGGTTGAGTCTTCTCCCTGGAAAACTTGTGTGCTCAACAACACTTGTAACCTAGCTAAACAACTTGAGCAACAAATTTAAATGAGAAAATATCCAAAGTTTCCAATAACCTATGCTACCGAATCCGGCGGGGGAGGACCAAGATCCCTCAGATCCCTGGATCTGATCCGAAACATATCTGGATCTGCTGAAAATAAGGATCATAAATGACATGTGGCATATTGTTTTTACCGAAACAAATCACGTTTGATGGAAACAGATCCCGATAAATTTTCCCTAAACACATTCCGAAAAAGATATGCCTGCGATTGTCTCTTTAGGTTTCTTGCGTAAAGTTTAAAGGTTAATCGTTGTTTGATGTCGACATTGAACAAAAAAGAATTGTGGAGAACTTAGAAGGTGGAACAACGGAGAAGGTTAACCATTTGTTCGGAAGTGAACATTGCGGAGAAGGCGGAACAATGCAGATGAGTTCATCACATGCAGGGATGAGTTCAACACAACAATCACGTTCAGGCGGACGATTTATTCTAATTTTTTCGGCATTGCACCCGCAGGGCCCCAGGTGAGTTATTATTCTTGTTGGAAGTGCACTCACAGGGCCACATATGTTCAGTCTTTGATAGTGTGAAATGTTTTCACTGCCTTAGATATGGCCATATGGGGAAGGATTGTAGAAATTAGTGGTGGGATGAGCATCACAACCAAGGAAAATTTGAGAAAAAACATATTTATGTTGCAGACGATGAAGAATAAGAGTTCTAATGTCTTTGTGGATTCACATAAGGGTGCTAAGTCATTGGGTGATTTCTTTTCTAATTAAGGCATATCCAAACATGTGGCATATAGAAATGAGTGGTTCATTGAATTTTCGAAAGATAAGACAAATTGAAATACAATAGAGCCATATGATGAGAGAAAACACTACAAAGAATGTCATGATATCCTGTAGATAAAGTTGACAAGTAATGCCTTGATGTTTTGAATTTTTTCTATATTCGTGGATTAAGCATAAATCTCCTTTCCATTACTGAGATATGAACATAGTCAGTGTGAAATGTGTTTTGTGATAGAAAAAAGGAGGAATTAGACAATTCCATTGGGTATGAAGGACAAAGGTTCAGATGGGTTAGTCAAGGATGAAATTACAGATTGACATGCTTTGGTGGCAAGCAGTGGGGCAACAATAAGGGTTCTCCTTGGCATCAAAGCTATGAGCATTTAAAATTTCATTATCTCCTAATGAAAAAGTGTAAATAGGTTCTTGGAGTACTAGAAGTTTGGGAGAAAAGGGAAGACATATACGCAATTTGTTTAGCAGGAAAACATCACAAGTTGAAACTTGAAGATGAAAAAGCTTGGAAAATGAAGGCTATACTTTTCGAGATTTCAAGAGAATCAAACAGGACAAATACAAACTGTTGAGATTCAAAAAGATGACGAGCTTAGTGAAAAGTAAGCACCTTCACTAAGTGGGGCCCGCAGGCTATTTTTAGGTTTATGTCTATTTTTAGATATGGTAAGCATATTCTGTAAGTTGCAGGATGCTATTTGTAGATGGTTGGTCAAATGTGAAAAATAGATGAAATTCTATTTTTAGAATATTGGGTGAAGTCTATTTATAGATCGTCAATCTAAAAATAGATGCATGTCGATTATTATTAGCCCTTAATAATAATCGGACAATAAATATCAACTTATTCTCTTGGATCACTTTATTTCAGTGAACAGATTTGGCAAATCAACGGGCTAAAGGAATTACACAATTCCTAGGGTTATTGGTGGCTCATGCATGGAGGAATCAGTTAGAATTGAAGTGGAAAAGTTATAACAGAGTTGGAAGAGTAGTTATGGTAGTTGTTATTTAGTTTAACTCAGTTAAGTTAGTTAAACTCAGTTGATCTAGTTGTATCTAGTCTAACTGAAAGATACACTAGTGAGAGTTTAGTGAATTAATTAGTTAATTAATTCACAACTAATAACTCACTAACAACTAAACAAATACAACAATTAACTACTTGCATGTCAGTTCCAATGGAGACCCAGTGGAGAGATAGGTGAAAGGGTGAGATGGACTATCTATTGCGACTATAGTGATGCATTCAATGCACCTGACACACATTGGAGATGCCAATGATGATTGCATAGTCAAGGAAAGGCCAATTCGAATTCATTCAGGGGTCTTCTTCAGCAGGGATTGTGCAGTGGAGGTAGGCTGTCAGGAGGCAAGAAATTGGTGCATAGATATGAAAAATTATGCATGACAATGTGTAATGATTATTAATTGTACTGAGAGCTTGATGTACTAATATTTGTATGAGATTGTTACATGATCCATTGATATACATAATATATGATAGTTGGGGTTTTTAGCTTTAAGCTTTTTCGTTAAACAACTATGTTTATGTGCGATTGATTTTCTTCACATGTGTTTGCAATTGAGATTTAATTTCCGCAAGATTAACAATGGAAGGATTCTATATTTAGCAAGAAGATAAATATTGTTAGATCAGGATAATTCGCTAATACATCAATATTAATAAATTTATACATGTTATCAGAGTAGTTTTAATCACTCGATATTGCAATTGCGAAGAGGTGTTGAGTTTTGTGCTGGGGGACAACTCGAATTTGCTGCAGAAATTTCTTGGTGCGACAGTTGAGTATTCATTGAAATGACTTTCAATGGGTTGCGATTGGAGTATGCCCTTGAGGGTAGCTCGAATTACATAGCCTGGAAGGATAGGATGGAGGTGGTTCTTGAAGATAATGGATTGAAGGAGTTCATCGATAGCGATGTTCCTAAGCCTACTTCTAGCGATGCTGCATTACTTGACGCATGGAAAAAGAAGGTAGTGAAGACAAGAAGAATTCTGTTTGAAGGTGTGAAAGACCATATTGTGTCAAGCCTTCATGGGAAATCCACTCCATTTTCAATGTGGAAGGATTTGACAGATATTTTCCAAAGCATCTTGACCATAGGAAGTTGGCGCTGAAAGGTAAGCTCAGAAAAATTAAAATAGAGAAGGGCGACAGTATTCCAAAATATCTCACAAAGTTTGTCCAATGTAGGGATGAGTTGGGGAGTGTGGGAATTACAGTTGCAGATGATGACTTGGTGAGCTTGTCTCTCCTTAGGCTTCCAAAGAGTTGGCATAGCTACGAAGACTCTGTCAATGGACGGGAGAAACTATCAGATTAGGAGCGACTTTGGTTGGATCTTGTGCAGGAGGAGATAAGGCGGAATACCAGGGATGACTCTTCATCGAAGAATGATGATGAAGAGAATTGTGCTTTGGCTGCCAAAGAAAGGAAAGGGAAGGGGAAGAAATCCCATCCAAAATCTGAGGCTAAAGGCAAGAAGCTGGATTTGTCCAGGATGAAGTGTTTTCACTGTCACGAACATGGGCATCTCACCACTAACTGCCCACAGAAAAAGAAGAACAATAAGGTTGCTGGAGCTGCAGTTGGAGAGGCCTTAGCCTCGCAATTTGAACTTGATTTCTCTTTGATCGCATGCTTGGTTTCAAGCGCAATGGGATCGGTGTGGTATCTTGATAGTGGTGCTTCCTTCCATATGACGGGAGACAAGGAGTTGTTTAGTGACTTGGAGGAGAAGGATCTCCAAATGCATATAGAGATGGGTGAAGATGGTAGATACAGTGCGACCAACATTGGAACCATTACCTTTGAGAGGGATTTAGGTAAAACATTTCTGTTGAAATATGTTATGCACGTTCCAGGTCTGAAGAAGAACTTGGTCTCGGTTGCAATGTTGGAGGACAGAGGTTATGACGTTGTTTTCAGTGAGGGAAAAGATTTCCTGCGACACAAAAAAATGGGTCAAACCAAGAGGATAGGGATTCAAGTTAAGAATCTCTACAAGTTGGAGGTAGATGGCTACGCTACAATGATGGGAAAATCAGAAGAAGTTGTGAGCCAGGATGAGGGTGAATTATGGCACAGGAGATTGGGCCTTCTTCACCATGGTGCCTTGAAGATTTTGTAGCAGATTTCTACTAGACTTCCCAAGGGCACTCTTGCATAGTTAGATCAGTGCAAGGGATGTACTATGGGTAAGTTTTTGAAGACCACCTTTCATGATAAGGAGAATCGTGCTTCGGTGATCCTGGAGAGAATTCACACAGACGTGTGTGGACCTTTCTTGGTTGCTTCAACAAAAAAACACAGGTATTATGCTATTTTTTTTATGAATGTTCTTGTAGGTGCAGGATCTTCTTCATGCAGAAGAAGAGCGAAACATTCTCAAAGTTCTGTGAGTTAAAAACATTGGTGGAGAAGGAGTCAGGGAAGTAAGTGAAGGCTCTGCGGAGCGATAATGGTGGTGAATATATCTCGAACGAATTAAAATACTTATGTAGCAAAGAAGGAATTCGAAGAGAACTCATAGCGCCTCATAACCCACAATAGAATGGGGTCACAGAGAGGAAGAACAGAATGATCGTGGGTGTTGCACAAGCTATTTTTCATGACCAAGGCCTACCGATGCAGTTGTGGGCGGAAGCATGCAACATTGCGGTTTATGTGCGAAACCGTTGTCCTCATAAAGTAATTGGCATGAGTACACCTGAAGAAGCTTTTACTGGTAAGAAGCTTGATATTTCTCATTTGACAATTTTTGGCTCATATGTTTACATTCATGTGACAAAGGACGCCAGGAAGAAGCTGGAGCCGACTGCAGAAGTTGGGATATTTGTGGGGTACACAAAAACACCCCATAATTATTGTGTGTATTTTCCAAACAGTCAAATGATTGTGGTGCAACGAGATATAAAATTCAATGAGGTGAAAGCCATGAAGTTATCGCTTGATAGGGAGCTACACTTGCATGCAGAGGAGGAATTTATTGTTCCCAAAGATGAGCCTCTAGATGTGGATCAACCACAGGAGGAGATTCATGGAGTGGAGGAGTCCACTCATGCAGAACCAAACATCAGAACTGGCAGAAAGCATACCATAGAAGCTGAGAGACTGAAGCTTGATGTGGCAGAGAATTTAGGAGTCCCTACATCACAGGGAAGACATAGACAGTCACCTAACCGATTTACTGGATACATGGCTCTTATGAGAAAGTGTATCGTGACAGAGCCATATTCTTTTGAAGAAGTAGCATAGGAGCCCACATGGGTAGATGCCATGGTGGAGGAGTATGACTCCATTGTCAGAAACAATGCTTGGGAGATTGTTCCAAGGCCGATGGGTAAATCAGTTGTAGGATCAAGATGGATATACAAGGTAAAGCAAGCTGCTGATGGGAGCATCAAGAAGTATAAGGCAATATTTGTTGCCCAAGGCTTCTCACAGATCGAGGGGATTGATTATGAAGAAACCTTTGCACCTGTCTCACAATATTATTCCATAAGGACCATCCTTGCTCTCTCAGCATAGATGGGTTGGCACATTCATCAGATGGATGTGAAGACTGCGTTCCTTAATGGGATCATTGAGGAAGAGGTGTACATTGAGCAGCCTGAAGGATTTGAGATCTTCAGTAGCGATTCACATGTGTGAAGACTCAAAAGAGCGTTGTATGGGCTGAAGCAAGCACCACATGCTTGGTATACACGGATTGATAGCTATTTCACTGGACTTGGTTTCACCAAGAGTGAGGTGGATGCAAACCTGTACCAAATTGTTGTGGAGGGTAAGCTTTTAATCATTGTTCTTTATGTTGATGATTTAATACTAACGGGTGATGAGCAGTTGATACCCTCATGCAAGGCAGATCGTGCAAAGGAGTTTGAGATGAAGGATTAGGGCCTCCTTCATTATTTCCTTGGATTGGAAATATGGCAGCAAGAAGGTGAATTGCTTGTGTCTCAAGGAAAGTATGTTTGGGAGATAATTGGTAAGTTTCACATGGAGGACTGCAAGCCCATGGATACCCCTCTTCCAAGCAATTGGAGGAAAGAGGATGCTACATCGGCAGAGGTAGTGGATGCCACTGTTTATATACAGTTGGTGGGTTCACTCATGTATTTAGTTAATACAAGACCTGACATATGCTATGCAGTGAACTAACTTAGTCAAGCGATAGTTAAGCCTACCAAGCTCTTTTGGAAGTCAGGCAAGCATGTCTTGAGGTATCTCAGGGGCGCATCTGAGTATGGCTTATGGTACAAACAGATGGATGAGGTGAAGTTGCATGGCTTCATGGATGCAGATTGGGTAGGCAGCCCAACTGATAGAAAGAGCACATCAGGAGGGGTTTTCAGTATCAAATCTACAACATTTTCTTGGTACAGCAGGAAAAAAATAATCCGTGGCACTCAGTTTAGCGGAAGTAGAATACATGGCAACAAATCAAGCTGCATGTGAGGCTATCTGGATGAGGAAGATCCTAGTTGGTTTGTTCGGTTCACATTTAGATCCTACAGTGATACAATGTGACAATCAGAGTTGCATTAAACTCTCGATTAATCCTTTGTTTCATGATAGATCTAAACATATTGATATCTGGTATCATCATATCAGAGATTGTGTGCAGCGGAAGATCATGTTGCTTCAATACATTCCTACGGAAGATCAGGATGTAGATATTCTAACGAAGGCGCTCAGCAAGAGCAAATTTGAATACCATAGAGGCAGGATCGGGGTGAAGGATAATCCCTATCTTTTTGAGAGGGAGTGTTGAGATTCAGAAAGATGATGAGCTTAGTGAAAAGTAAGCACCTTCACTAAGTGGGGCTCGCAGGCTATTTTTAGGTGTATGTCTATTTTTAGACATGGTGAGCATATTCTATAAGTTGCAGGATGTTATTTTTAGATGGTTGGTCAAATGTGAAAAATATATGAAATTATATTTTTAGAATATTGGGCAAAGTCTATTTATAGATCGTCAATCTAAAAATGGATGCATGTTGATTATTATTAGCCCTTAATAATAATCTGACAATAAATATCAACTTATTCTCTTGGAGTACTTTATTTCAGTGAACAGATTTGGCAAATTAGTGGGCTGAAGGAATTATGAAATTCCTTGGGTTATTGGTGGCTCATGCATGGAGGACTCAGTGGAAACTGAAGTGGCAAAGTTATGACAAAGTTGGAAGAGTAGTTATGGGAGTTGTTATTTAGTTTAACTCAGTTAAGTGAGTTAAACTCAATTGAGCTAGTTGTATCTAGTCTAACTGAAATATACACTAGTGAGAGTTTAGTGAATTAATTAGTTAATTAATTCACAACTAATAACTCACTAACAACTGAACAAATACAACAGATAACTATTTGCATGTCAGTTCTAGTGGAGAGATAGGTGAAAGGGTGAGATGGACTATCTGTTGTGACTATAGTGATGCATTCAATGCATCTGACACACATTGGATATGCCAATTAGGATTGCGCTGTCAAGGCAAGGCCAATTCGAATTCATTCAGGGATCTTCTTCAACAGGGATTGCGCAGTGGAGGCAGGCTGTCAGGAGGCAAGAAATTGGTGCATAGATATGAAAATTTCTGCATGATAGTGTGTAATGATTGTTGATTGTACTAAGAGCTTGATGTACTAAGCTTTGTATGAGATTGTTACATGATTCATTGTTATACATAATATATGATATTTAGGGTTTTTAGCTTTGAGATTTCCCGTTAAACAACTGTGTTTATGTGCGATTGATTTTCTTCACATGTGTTTGCAATTGAGATTTAATTTCTGCAAGATTAACAGTGGAAGGATTATGTATCTAGCAAGAAGATAAATATTGTTAGATCAGGAGAATCCTGTAATACATTAGTATTAATAAATTTCTACACAAACCATAATTCCTCAATATAGAGAAAATCAAACCAACATTAGGGCACTGCAACATTTAAGAGAAGGCAACCCAAAGGAGCCCAACTGTAGAGACAAAGAACCCAAGAAAAAGTGCACTAGAGAGAAAAATAAGTGTCAGCACATGAGAGAGAGAAATAGTGGATGACGCCCCTAGGAAAATCACTATACCAAGAACAAATAATTCATATTATTATAAAATTAAAAGATATAATTGTTATATTTTAATTTTTTTGTACTTCACATATCATTTCCGTATCCAGATCCTATATTTTCAAACACTAGCGAATTTGGATCCATATCCATATCTGAATCTTGGTAACTTAGCCAATAACTGCTATCTTCATCATACTTATACTAGATTCCCCTTGCCGCATGTGGGTCACTCCATCCAAAAATTCAATTTTCCCTTAGCCATTCAATTTTCTTTTCATGGGGTGTGTATTTCATGTGGGTGTGACCCCCACATTCCACTAACAAAATAATTCGACCCACTTTTCCTAAGTTGGTGTCCAAAACTTTGTATTAGCCTCCAAAGTTGCAAAAATTGGTAATTCCCTCCTTAGGCATAATTTATTGAGAAGGAATATTATAATCCTCACCTCCCAAATGTTTCTTGTCCTTAAGAAATTGCAAGGATGGATGCTACAAGACTTGTTCACTCTCCTAGTGGCATCCTCTGCTAGAAAATCCTTCCATCGTATTAAGTATTCCCAGATGACCCTGCTCCTCGACTTCCTTTCTCGTGTCTCCAAAATGGCTTCAGGTGTCAGTACCAAGTGTCCCTCATCATCCAAAGGAGGAAGTTCAGTGGTTGTCATAACCTGTTGTTCCAAGGCCTTTTTTAGGAAAGAGACATGAAATACATTATGAATCTAGCTCTCTAGGAGAAACTCCAACTCGTATGATACCTCCCCAACTCTCCTAAAAATCCTATAAGGCACACAGAAGCAAGGCTTGGGATTCTTGACCCTCTTCTTCTTTAGTGATGACAACCGGTAGGGCTAAGGACATAAGTAGACCATATCCCCTACCTCAAACTTCCTTTCCACCTTGATCCTGTCGGAATACAACTTCTGCTGGTTCTGTGCCATCTGTAAGTTGTCCTTGAGAGCCCTAAGAATATTTTGGCTCTCTTGCACCCAGTCCTTTTCCCAGGGGCCCTACTATCTCCAAAAACCATGTTAGAAAAAGAAAGTGCATCATACCCATATAGAGCTCGGAAATGAGACATACCAATCGACATATGGTAGGTGATGTTGTAGCATAACTCCCCCGGGTGAAGCCACTTCACTCATGCTATCTCTTGCCCCATCACATAATTATGCACTTATCCCTCCAGCCACTTGTTTACGATCTTGGTATGCCCGTCAGTCTTGCGGTGATTACTAGTGTTGGGTGTAAGCTCTGTCCCCACCAGTCTAAACAAATCCTACCAGAAAACCCCCATAAATCTTCTATCTCAGTCACTGACTATGGTATTTGAAAGACCATGTAGCCGAAACACCTCTCGAAAGAACAAATTTGCGACTTGGGAAGCAGAAGACATCAAAGGGATAACGAAGAAGTGAGAAAACTTGGTCAGTCTGTCCACCACCACGTATTTACAATCTCGTCCTTGTACAACTGGAAGCCCTATGATGAAGTCCAGGGATAGGATCTCCCATTTCCTCTATGGGATAGGGAGCGAATGAAGTAGCCCAAACGGGTGTGACAATCCCCCCTTTTTTCTCTGAAAAACTACGCACTCTTGCACATGTCTCAAGACATCCCCCTTAAGTCCCCTCCATGAGAAACACTCTCTGATGGCACGATATGTCTTGAGGAACCCGGGGTGTCCTACTAGAGGGGAGTCATGTGTTGCATGGATAATCTTCTCCCTAATATGAGATCTGAGAACCAAGTAGATCCTATCCTTATAATATATCATATCATCCATCACTCTAAACCTATCATCCCCACATGTGCCATCCAGTATATCATAAACATGCCTATCCTTGGAATACTCAACCAAAAGTCGAGCCTTCTGATCATGAGTGACGTCCATCAAAGACAGTGTCGCGGGCCTCCAAGAGAGGGAATTTTCCACTACATTCTTTTTGCTCTTGACGTAATCAATCTGAAAGTCATATGCTTGTATTTTACTCAACCACTTCTATTATCTCTCTTGCAATGTCTGATTCTCTAGGAAAAACCGAAGACTGTTGTAGTTAGTTGTCACCTTGAACTGGTTGCCCACCAAATATTGCCTGAACTTGGCCAGTGCATGCATCATGACCAACATCTCCTTGTCATAAATATAGTACAACTGCTCATGGGGCAACAATTTTATACTCTTGAATGCGATAGGATGTCCCCCCTGCGTCAACACAACTCCAACCCCTTCACCAGAGGTAACTCCTCATTAAATACACTTGTAACCCCCTCATCCAATTCGATTTGTAACTCTCACCAAATATTCTCTCATGTCTAAGTGTAATTCTCTCTCTCCTTAATTTGAATTGTAAATCCTCAAGAAAAGTGTACCTCTCTATCTATTCTTGGGATGAGTTACACTTCTCCTCAAATAACTCCTCCCTCATGGAATTCAATTCTCCTATTATTGGCTCAAGGAATGAATTCATTTTCTAACTCCTCTCCTTTATCATATATTTAAGCAAGAGAAAGTGAGAGTTGAGTGTAACATATTCATTGTGAAGGAGTGTGAGATAAACGAAAGAGTAAGAGCAAGGGAAGAGCTGGAGAAAGTGTGTAGGACAAGATCTAATCAAGAGAAGGAGGAGATATTTAAGAAAAGAGCAAGATAATTTTAGCTACAAGTTGATCAAACATTGGTGAATTTATTCATTCTCACTCTCTCTTCCCCTCTTTGTACTCTACTGAATAATTGAAGAAATATAGTATAAGAAGAGTCATTTCGGTTTTCCCCTTGTGGGTTTTTCCTTGGTAATTGGACCTAACTCTCAATGTCTCATATTTATGCTTGGTTGTATTCATATGATCCTTAAGTTTATGTTATATCTAAAATTGTTGATCTGAAAAGTTGTGAAGAATAAATTTGTGTCCTAAGTAATTGTAACAACATAGTACATTCAAATTTATGCTAAGTACATTCAATTCCATTCAGTTTTCTACAAAGTACATTCAATTTTCTGCAAATACATTCTGTTTTCTGCATAGAACTTTCAAGTTTCTACTAAGAAATTTTAAATATTTTCATAGAAATTTTAGATTTTAACATGAAATGGGTTAGTTAGCACGACAGGAGAAGAAGAATATTTAAGCAATTGATTCACTTCAGCATGGTGCAAACAATCACATGTAAATTTATCCTCGTTGCAAATCAAGTATGGGTATTGAGGCTTTCACTTCTCATTGGAAGACTGATTTGTTTATTTATCCTGCGTTGAGGGATCTTTCTTTTTTCTTACCTTTTCCTTTCTTCTTGCTTTCAAGCTATTATGGAGACATTCCCTTATCAGATGACATGATATTGATCTCGGAAGAAAAAGCTGCATGAAAATGGGATTGAGGGTTTTGAGCAGATGACATAAGAGAAACACTAAATAATTTGTTCACCAACTACGAACTGGCAGAACCAATTATGCCATCAAAAACATGAGATTATTTACCAAGTGGGGGAGGAACAATATTTTAAGGTCTCAAAGTGTTTGGTGTCTTATCATAGAGTCTGCTTGATTACGTATAAATAAGGTCCAAATACTGTGCATGAGCAATAACTTTCTCTTCGACCACGAATCCGCCTTTAGCCACATCTTCTATTATGGGCGACAACAGGGATTTGCTAAACTGCTCCACTAACAATTGATCGAGAACATAAGTATTGACCAATCTGCGGTGACACCTCCACTCATGAATGTGATCTGGGATGTGAGTGGAATCTGATTATTTGAAATTGGTTAGTAGTTCCATTTTGGTTTCATATTTGATGGGTAACTGGAAATGGGTGAGGAAGGTGGTGGCTAAAGTGTTGAAATCATGAAACGAATCTCTAGGTAACTCAATATACCATTTAGCTGCGGTACCTATAAGCGTTCTTTGGAAAAGACGAAGTTGAATGGAATCATCATTAAGGGATTTCAAGGAACACCATAGATGATAAGTCATAACATGCGTCGATGGGTCTTCTCATAGATTCCCATTGAATTTTGGGATATATGAAGGAAATTTAGTGGGAATAATCGACCACCATGGTGAATGAGTGATTTAAAGGTCATTAGTGAGCCGAGTTAAGTATGGAAATTTGAGAGTGGCCAAAAAAGGCAACTGTTGGTTAAAGTCCAAAGGATGGTGACCTGAATATGAAGGAACGACTTTAGCACCGAGCACTTGCATTCCGGGATAAGGGGGGTTCTGATAATAAGGAACATGTGTACCAAGATAAGGAGGACTCTGATAACCAATATACAAGTGAAAATGATGTCCAGCACCAAGGAGATGATAACGCTGTTGGAATGGTTGGGTTTGGACTTGTTAACCTTAAAAGGTACTTGATATGGACCATATTGCTACTCGATGGGAGTTTTCATTATCCCATGATAAGGTGGGTTCAGTTGGGATAGTGCCATACTATGACTACCTTGTCCTATCGAAACCAGAGTACCTTGTACAAGCGGTTGAGAGTGCGAGGCACCTTTTACTGGCTGGGTAAGTGGGACTTGGGAAGTTATAGATATCGTCGGAATAAATTGAGACACAACAACAAACTGTAAAGGTTGGCCCACATGTATTTGAGCTTCTTGGGGTGCTGATGGATGGATATGAATTTGAGAATATGGTTTAGGTTGAGGATTCAACAATCGATCTCAATATGAACCAGGTTTAACAGGAAAAGTAGGTCACCAAACACTAACAACCATTCTAGGATAAGGAGGACTATAATTATGTTGAAATTTGATGACTAAAATGTTTCCTGCAATCCCAACCTGGTATTAATTTCACCTTATCACTCCCATTCAGTTAAATGCCCTTTCCCATAAACATACATTCAACATACATGATTCTGGAAATGAAAATTTTCAGATTAAAACACACGGGACTGTCAACACATGCTGAAAATAATTATGGACATAAACATACCAACAACACATAAAAATACACACAGATTTTGGTCAGCTTAGACCCAGGCAAAGGCCCTTCAATCTTCTCTGGGGAAAACCTGTTAGAGCTCTTCAAATTTTTTTATCTTTCAAGTTCAGGAAAAAATACATTTGCAGAAAAAATAAAACATCAAAATACAACTTATCTCTTTAGCCCAAAACTCCTTGAAAATTGTGCCCACTTTGCCTCGATTTCCATGCCCTCTTGAAACTGAAAATATGTACCGTATAGATACAAACTCTCCGGACCGTACTTTACAGATTCCATACGGACTGTACGGATTTCCGTATCGTTGTAGGAACTGTATGGATTATATATATATATATATATATATATATATATATATATATATATATATATATATATATATATATAATCTCAAAAACTTCTCTTGAACTGTGTGTGGCTCACAACATTAAATAATTCTCGTACTATACCTTTTGCTCTTGTCTATGCCTTGATTTCTATGCCCATATGTTCCCAAAAATCACTCCTTCAGCTTGCTGCAACACATTTCTCCTTTAGAACTTTTCTCTAACCCTCAGTTTCCTTTCTCCATTATGCTCATGAACAATGAATGTAGTCTCTCTTTTATTTCCCCCCTTTTTTTTCCCTAAATGTGCATTTAATTCTCACTTTCTGTTTTTTTCTCACCCATTAAATAAAGTACCCACATTGTAATTTATGTCTAAAGTCAATTTTCACTTTATAATTTAAAAATTACTTTACCACTTATAAAGTCACTTTTACTTTATAAAGTCGCACTTAAGAAAAGAATTATTTTGGACACTTTTCCCTAGGTAGTGACTAACCCATGGGAAACTACTTGTCCAAGGTACATTAAAAATCAACACTCCCTCTTATCAAAGAAGGTGTTTCTCACCACACCCATCTTGTCCCTGAAATGGACATGCTTTTCTCTTTGCAAGAACTTCGTGAGAATATCGGCCACCTACTCATTTGTAGATATATGCTCCAGCTTCACTGCCCCCTTCTAAATGCAAATCTGATTATCATTGTGAATAATTTTCGGTCTCAACTCCTGATGAAATAGACCATACAACAACTTGCGAAGCCAAATGGCCTCACAACTAGCCTAGCTAGTGGCCATATACTCAGCCTCAGAAGAGCTTAGAGAAACTGAGTTTTGCTTTCGACTGAACCACGACACAATTGCCAAACCCAATTTGAAGCAACACCCTGAAGTGATTTTCCTATCAGAAGCACACCCTGGCCAATCTGAACCTTTGTAACCTACCAACCTCACTCCATCTCCCGACCTATAGTCCAGAACATAATAAAAAATCCCCTGCACGTAGCAAAGAATGTGCTTTGCAGCTACCCTGTGCACCCTCCTGGGATCAGCCATGAACTGGCTAAATGTGTTCACTGCAAAGCATATATCTGGCCTAGTGTTGACCAGATACATCAAGGACCCCATAAGTTGCCTATACATTGTGGGATCCACCAAACTAGAATCTGGAGCATGAATTTTGTTCCAGTTGGTGATCATAGGTGTAGACATGGGTCTACAGTCTGCCATGTGAAATATGCTCAACACATCCACAACATACTGCCCCTACCCTAGAAATATATGCCCCTCCTCCTGCCACACCTCAAGCCCCACAAAGTAATGCATCAACCAAATTTCCTTCATCTCGAACTCCATAGCAAGATCCTCCTTGCAACCACTAATCAGTCTCTATGCCCCAGTAATGAAAAATTCATTAACATATAGCATAAGAATGAGTGGATCATCCCCTACAACAATGTAGTATAGGTTCGGATTTGCATCACTCTTCATGAAACCCATCTGCTGCAAGTAAGTATCAATCCTTGAATACCAAGATCTTAGAGCTTGCTTCAGTCCGTAAAGTGCTCGCCTCAACCAGAATACATGGGTCTCCCGCCCAAGTACCTCAAAGCCCAGTGTCTACTCAACATACACTTCCTCCTCTATAAATTCATTCAGAAATGCGGTCTTCACATCCATCTGATGGATCTGCCAAACCATTTCTGCAGCAACAAAAATAGGGGACTGCATAAAAGTGTACCGAGCTATAGGAGTGAAGGTATCATCATATTCAACTCCCAATATCTGTGAAAACCCTCTAGCCACAAACCTCACCTTGAACTTCTCAATGCTGCCATCCGTAACATGCTTGATCTTGTAGATCCACCTGGAAGTCACAACTGAATTTCCCTCAGGCCTAGGCACCACCTCCCAAAAATTGTTGTTAATGATAGAGGCATACTCCTCCACAATAGACTCTCTCCATACCTCCTGGATGGAAACCTCCTCATAGCTAGTAGGCTTAGAGTCAACAATGTTGGTAGTCTTGGCTACATAACTGCAAAACCGCTCAGGTGGCACACCCTCCCTGTTCACCCTCTTTGGAGGACCAACGGACTCTGCTTCCTTCAAGGTGTCTTGAAGCCACTTGGACCTCCTCTTCCCTGGAGAAGCTTCCCCATAGGGAACCTCATCCTCTTCCCCCCATTCTAGTGAACCTAAAGGTATGCCAACTGACCCTAGTGTGCATGTACCAACACATGTCCTCGAAGAACCTATATCGACACCTGTGCCTCTGTCAGCTAAAGTGCCCTGTGAACTTTGTACCAGTGGACTCCCTAAATAAGTGCTCAATGAACTTGCCACCGGTGCCCCATATGTCACTGACACTGAAGTACCTTATGTACTATTCGATCCAGAGCCCTAAGGTACTGCTCCTTGTACCTAACCTCCCCGCTAAGGGGAATTTTGTGACTCTCTCTCATCATACTCTTGTGATCTTCGATAGGCCCTCTCCTCCTCGAACTTCACATCCCTCCTAATCACCACTCTTCATTTAGAAGGAATGAAGATCTGATAGGCCTTCGAAGTATCGTTGTAACCCATTAAGATACCCTTCTCTTCCATGGGTTCCAACTTTTTCCTATGATCCTTAGGGATATAAGAATATGTGGGACATCTAAAGGTATGAAGATGTCCCACATGAGGCTTCTCTCTAGTGAAAGCCTCCTCTAGAGTCATATTCCCCAATACTCTGTTAGGACTCTTCTTTTGAAGATAAACAATAGTATTTATGGCCTCAACCCAAAAAAACAAAGGCAACCCCTGATCATGAATCATCACTCTAGCATCCCCAACAATAATATGTTCTTTCTTTCAGACACCCCATTCTGTTGGGGGTTGCAAGGAACCATGAACTCTCTACTAATGCCCTCCTATGCACAGAATTTAGAAAAACCACCATCGGTGTACTCAACCCCATTGTCTGACCTCAGCACTCAGATCTTCCTACCTGTCTGCTTTTCCACAAGAGATTTGAACTCTTTAAAGTGACTGAAGACCTCACCCTTGGTCTTCAAGAAATATATCCAAGTCCTCCTAGAGTATTCATCAATGAATATATTATAATACTCAGAACCACCGAAAGACACATGAGACATACGACCACTAACATTAGTATGAATCAAGTATAGTATACCTATAGATCTCATGTCGCTCACTAGGAATGGTAACTTGTTGTACTTTCCCAAAGCACACCCTATGAAGCCCTCATAAAGCTCGACACTGAAATTAGGAACTAAATTAGTGATCTCCCTCAGAACTCTCAAATCTCCATGATGCATATGCGCCATCCTCCGGTGCCATAACTTGCACAAGTCTCTACTAATGGTGGTACTAGTGTGAGTTATACCATATGTGCTACTCACCAATGCTACTGCCGAATGAAAACTGAACCTATATAGTTTCCCAGAGCAGACTCCAATCACTTTGGTCGAAGTGATGGAAGCTCCCCTAGGATGCATCAATACCTACCCTCCTGAGAAAGTGACGTCAAACTCCTTCTCCTCCATAGGAGACATTGAAATCAAGTTCTTCTTCATCCCCGGAACATAAAAAAAATCCATGACCTTCAAAGGAATCAAATATTCCCTCTCAAAGGTCACAATCCCCATACCAACAACTCTCACAGTGCGATCATCTCCTAGTACATTCTCAATATCAAGTGCCCTCTTTGCAAGCTCTGAAAAGAAATATCATGCACCTGTCATATGGTAGTAAGCCCCGCTGTCTATGTACCACACATTGGATGATGTAATCCTACTAGATGTAGAAGTAATAAATGCAGTCTCTATCAAACTGTGAAGCAAACTTCTCCACCTCTGTTGAAGCTGTAGTACCCTTCTTCCCCTTGTTTTTCCTCTTAGGTTAAGTAGCAACATAGTGTCCCATCTTCTGATATGCCCAACATTTGACTTTAGAAATATCTGTGTCTTTCTTACTCTTCTTCTCCTTTCCCTTAGCCCCATCTGATGAGGCCCCTTTCTTGGTCTTCCCTTTGTTCTCCCCCCCGGCTATCAAGGCTACATCCTCCTCATCAGATATCTTCACCCCACCACTGCCAGTCTTTCGTATCTCATGCTGCACAAAATCATCCCAGAATCTCCAAATACCTCCCAACACTTAGGAAGTCCCACTACAACTATCCTGACTCTATGGGTGCAACTGCCTCACCAATAGCAGTCAAATTATCACGTACCTGTTTGACCCTGCCAAGATAATGAACTACACTATTAACCTTTGTCATCTTGATGTTCTTCAATTGTTCTTTGAGTACCATATTCCTGCTCTCATTGGTACTCTGACAGAGAGTGGTTAGGGTTTTCCACATCTGATATGCATATGTGTTTCCCCTTACCCGAGGAACCACATGATCCTTTAGAATGTCCATCAAAATCCTTTTTGCCTTTGCATTATTTTTTGTGAATTCAGCAAGTTCATCTGCAGTAGTAGGAGGTACAACCACTTGCCGCACTATGTCCCAAACTAATGGCTCCTCAAACATTGCCTGAATTTTGTCCTTCCAAATGACATAGTTGGATATCCCATCCAGTTTGTCCTCTATCCTTAAGAACATGGCCATGACTGCTGTCCAAAATTTACAAAACCAAGAAAATGGAGAAATGAACTTTCCAGCACACCTTGTTGTCCCAAAATTTCAGTTTGTGTGAAATTTCACCTTGTTGTCCCAAAGTATCAGTTTTTTGTCCAAACTAAGTTTGTTTTCCAAAAAATTAGTTTGTTGTCTAACCCATTGTTGGTTGTCCAAAACTACTATATGTTATTCAAACTACAATTTTCAGCCTATAACTCTAATACCATGTTGAAATTTGATGACTAAAAATTTTCTTGCAATCCCAACCCGATTTTAATTTCACCTTATCACTCCCATTCAGTTAAATTCCCTTTCCCATAAATATACATTCAACATATATAATTCTGGAAATGAAATTTTCAGATTAAAACACATGGACTGTCAACACATGCTGAAAATAAATATGGACATAAACAGACCAACAACACATAAAAATACACACATATTTTGGTCCACTTAAACCTAGGAAAAAGCCCTTCAATCTTCTTCGAGGATAAACTGTTAGAGAGCTCTTAAAAATACATTTATCTTTCAAGTCTAGGAAATAATACATTTCTAGACAAAACAAAACAATGAAATACAACTTATCTCTTCAACCCAAAACTCTTTGAAAATTGTGCCCACTTTGCCTTGATTTCCATGCCCACTTGAAGATGAAAATATGTACTGTATGGATACAAACTGTACAGACTATACTATATGGATTCTGTACTGACTGTACGGATTTATGTACTGTTGTACAAATTGTATGAATTTTTTTTCTCAAAAACTTCTCTCGAACTGCATGTAGATAACAACATTAAATGATGTTTGTATTGTACCTTCTGTTGTCTCCTATGACTTTATTTTCATGACCAAATTTTCCCAAAAATCACTCCTTCAACTTGCTGCAAAAACTTTCTCCTTCAGAATTTTTTTTCAACCCTCAGCCTCCTTTCTCCAATCTGCTCATAAAGAATGAATACAATCTCTCTTTTCTTTTCCCCCTTTTTTTTCCCTAAATGACTTTTGGGCAATCCTAAGATATAATGGCTCAGATTCATTTATATCAAGGGATGAGAATAAATGTGCATTTAATTCTCACTTTCTATTTTTGAACTCACCCATTAAATAAATTACCCACATTGTACTTTATGTCTAAAATCACTTTTCACTTTATAATTTAACATTGAATTTACCACTTATAAAGTCATTTTCACTTTATAAAGTCACACTTAGGAAAATAATTATTTTGGACACTTTTCCTTAGGTAGAGACTAATCCATGGGAAACCACTTGTCCAAGGCACATTAAAAATCAACAAATGAGTTTGATTACCAATTTGAGGTATACCAACAACAGGTTTCCCCCCTGCCAAAGGAGGAGGGTATGTTGGAGGCAACAATGACCCAGATAGAGGATACCCAACATAAGGAGAGTTGGATTGTTGAAGGAAACCTTGCCCATTGACATAAGGGCCATCCTGCTACTCAATCGTAGGTGTAAGTGGGGGAGGAGGAGAATATTGTGCGACACTGATAAGAGAAGTAACAGACCCTTATTGGATGACATAGGAGAGGTCCAAGGACTCGAAGCCACACCAGAAAAGGTACCAGTTAAATACTGATAGCTTGGTGGGACAAACAGACCACCATACAAAGTTTTTTCTCATGATGTTGCAAACCTAGATGTGGAGGAAACATTTGATGTCTCGACCATAGTGGAAGACACAGGTTAATAAATGGATCAATTCCAATCATGGTTAACAATGTTCGATGAATATTGTCATAATAAATTCGCAGGTGAGCCCAAAGAATCAAGAAAAAAGGTTTGTGTCAGAGTTTGAAGAGGAAGTGGGTCAATTTGATAAAAATGAATTCCTTCCCAATGAATAGGAGTAGAAGGATTAGGCTCTTCTTGCGGTATCTCTTCAATTCTCACAAGTCTGGGTGGAAGAGGTTCACTATCGGGTCCAAGATATATAGGTTCTGACTGAGAAAAAGGAAGAGAAGAGGAAGGTACTGAAGTAATAGGTATATATGGATGAGGCTCCTCAGGCTCAATAATCTCAAGAATCAAAGTGTCTAACTAGTTAGGTTCAACAACCTCGGGCAAAAAAGTTTCATGGACTTCTATTTCGATTGTGTCAGTGTCACCGTCAAGTGTAAAAGTGATCTCGGGCTCGAAAATCAAAGGGACAGATGATTCTGGCAGATAAATATCAAGAGGAGGGATAGAAGTGGTTCCCAATGTTCCTGATTCAATAGTTTACGTCTTCTTGTGCTTATGACGATGGCCAGGAGTAGCCTCTCATTGAAGTGGAGGCTTATTTTTCATTCTACGCGAATTATGGGGTAGGATATTTTGTTCTTCCACATTGGAAAATAATTTTTATTAACACAAAAAGAAATAAATCAAAAAGAGGGTAATCTAGGCATAAATGATTACCAAGCAACCGTGAACTGCAATATACACCTTGGCAAACCAAGGACTTATGGTATGCATCCAATCTCCCCTTTGTTCGGTGTATCCCGATATACAAGGCAATAGACTTGGTTACCTATGGATGGATATAAACCTATAGGGGACTCCTAAAATATATTCGATGGTACGTGGGAGTGCATTCCGTAGTAGTGTTGTCTAATGCATAACTGTTCAATGAGAGCATTCCCTTATACTTTACGTGCGTGGAGCATTGTCTAATATACCCAAATGTACGTGGAGAACGATCCTATACACTCACATACGTGCAACAAGATATCCCCCCCGAGATGAAACACTGGAAATCAATGAAAACTCCTACGTTTAACGACATCGAAACACATGTGTAGCCTAGACCTATATGTGTTTGTGTTAATGTTACAAATGATCCTTAGATTGATTCAATAAATTTTACTGTTTATCTTTGATTAAGTTTCAGTTATTCAAATGCACCTTTAGGATGAGGACTAGAACAACAATTCATCCAAGCGATCAATCAGCAAACGAAATTAGTTTGCAAGCGACCAAATGATAATAACAAATAAAAATTAAAACCAATTCTTACCAAATGGAATCAAACTCAAATGCAAACCAAATGGAGGCTTAAGGAAGACCACAAGACACTCAATACACAGGGAAGGTTAACTGAAAGTAGGTTCATCAAAGAGACAATTAGAATCAGAGGCAAATTTTGTGAAAAAACAAGGATCAGCGTTGGTGCAGAAGAGGCACCAATGCTCTGGAATGCTGGGAAAGAGTGGGGCTAAATTAGGTGAAATGATCTGTTAGAGGTTCTTGGGGAGCGTTAGTCCTAGAATGGAGGATTCCAACACAAAAAAAAATTGTAAAAAATACTCGATGAAATCATTTCCTAGGGTTTTTCTTGACTAATAAAAGAAGCAAAGGTCTATGAAAGAGGTAATCAAACACAAAGGACAAGGAAAACCACCGAGGGAATACACCATTCCCTAGAATGGTCACCAATTTGTTATACGGGATTTACGATTGTGAACAAAAGTATCTCCCCTAGGTTCGATGGAAAACCTAGAACAATAAAGAGACAAGGAACCCAATGCTTTCCTTAAAGTAAATAGACGATGGAATGAAGCCTACCTGGAATCCATTTCATGCTTCATTCCTTGTTCAGCTTGAATGCTCCAATTCTAGCAATGATTCCCAAAATTAGAACTTGCATAGTCATATAACACAAGCCAAGAAACTACGAGATCTATGCAATATAATATAAGTACTCTATTCAATAGATAAACATGGTATTGAAATAAGTGAAATAATAACAATCACATATAGGAAAATAGAGAACTATTTGCATTAATATAAATGGAAGGAGATTACAACCACAAATAGGTGTTAATATTGTAGAAGAGCTCCTCCAAGCTGTTAAATTGTCCTTTGCTTGTCACAATATGCACCTTCGATCAGCCTAAATGCATGGAATGTTAACCTCTCACCTCCGCAACATAAGGGTAGAATCACTCTCCAAAATCCAACCTCTTGCATATGCAAGGTATTAAATATATAGATGAGTGGGGTAAGTTGGGAGTTCTTATCCAATTACCAACTTATGGTTTGAGATCCACCTTTTATGGGAGTATGGGATAAAAGGATAAGGGATGGAAACTCCAAAGAAGGAAGAGATAGGATCAGAAAGTTTAATCCAATGAAAATGGTTGTAACAAATTATGGACGCTTCTAGAAGAGGAATCTTCCTTAAATTCTCTTTATTCCGAATTTATAGAACCAACACTGGTTCAAAGGGGAGAAACCTGTAGGTGATCAATGCTAGCCACAATGGAGAAACTTGTAGGTGAACACTATCCAGAGGAAGTCCAGGGAGCGTTGGTACTAAAACTGGCTCAGATGAGGTGGTTTCAAGCAGAGATTCTAGGAAATGAAGGAGGTTCACTTAGGGTTTTGTGAAATGATGTTGACAAGGGGGAATATTATGTTGATTGAACCCATTATGAGGCCTATTGAATGGATTTGAAAAAATGGCCTATAACACCAACACTTAACCTTGTGCACCATTCACAAAATGTCAAGGTACATCGGTCGGGGTAACTCCACTGGGTGGGCTCCACCCAAGCCAATAAAAAAGGCTATCATTGCTCTCTTGGTTCTCCTCATAATCCCGCTCAATTGCATCCTAATGCTTTAAATTGTGTGCCCTTTACAAACTACTAGGGTAATCGTGTTAGTTGGGATCCACCTAAGCCAGTCAAACTACTTCCACTTCTTTATTGTCTACCTACATTCACTTGGTGCTTACTTTAGCGATTCCATTAGCGATTCCACCAACTTTGGCCACTGCCAAACTTGATCACAAATTTGACCCAAGGCCACATTTAACTTTGGGGAACCTCAACTTTGACTGGCTCTATCTCTCAAAACAGAAGACTATTTCTAGATTTCAGCATACCACTAGAAATGTTTTTCTGAGCTCTATCCAATTGTGTAATTTACAAGAGTGTCTGAGTTCATATTTTAAGGAAGAATCTCCTCCAAAGTATGGGACTCCCAACCATGATAGTCATATTTTTATGGATTCTTTAATAAGCCTACTATTGTGATGATTCTCTAGGAGATATTGTGGAAACCATGGGACTCTCCCTGAGCTTGACACATCAAGCACCTCTGTTGCCACCTAGCATCCATGCCTATCCAGTTGACATCAATGCCCAAATATATTTCCACCAACCTCAATGCTAATCCAGTTAACATCAATGCCAACACACTTTCCAGTTGTCAGACATTGCCAACTATCGAACATATCTTTCCCATGGTTGTTGACATCAATTCCAACACACTCACTACCACTAGCCATCCGAGTAATTCCAATTTTCCAATAATATCCCCCTTTGGCACTAATGTCAACACCTCATCACTTATCCACATTGATGGCCAATCCCCATGTTTCTTCCACTCTTCTCTTTGCATGATCCACCAGTGGATTTCTCTCCTCTGCATGGACCATCATAGCTTTCTCTCCCCTGATTCTCTCCCCCTTTGACATCAATGGAAAAGGGATATATGCTATTTCTTCTCCCTATTACAATCAATTGTTGAGGCTTTAGTTGGTGATGTGTGTTTTGCATCTACAAACTTCTCTTCTTAAGGGTTTATATCTTCTTTGTATCTCCTTGACATTGTTGTTTCTTCTCTAGGAACTGAACGTATGTGATATGCTCCTCCTGAACATGTACAACTTCTACTTTGAATAATCCTCCAGTTCTGAATACATTAGGGTTGTTGGTTGATTACTCTCTCTTCCAATTTATATTTTGTACCAGTTAAAAGGAAACTGATATTAATTAACATTTCTTGCGGTATTCTTGTTGCATGAAAATGTCAACCATTAATGATGAATTTCATCTTTCTCTTCACTGTTGTTTTTGGTTCTAGGATTGTGTTCACTTCTCCTGAGAATCTTCATTAACCAAATCTTCTCCTCCTTATATCATGCTACTTCAAATATGGATTGTTACTTAACTAACACCAATTGCACCAAAAGGTTGATACAATTTGGTAAAAGTACCAAGAAAACTCTAATAGCTTCTTCTCAAAAAGAAATTTCCATTTGCATAAAATTTTTCTCCATACAAAACCATACCGCCAATTTCCATAGCGATACCAATTGAATTTTAAGGGACATTCAAATATTGTACCCATTGTGTTTCATGAACACAAGACTACTAGGAAAAATCAAATTCATAACTTCAATGAAATGAGGGTATTTCACCCAAGATGCAAACCTTTCATTTCCTGAGAAATCTTTCTTCCTAAGGCTGAAAATGATCATTGTCTGCTACTACTACTAAAGAAGCTCCCCCTGATCTAATGCTCTATGATCTCTTTGCATCTATGGGGGAACTGATCCTGTGGACTTGACTTAATCATGGGATTCTTGTCATTCCATGCTGCAGTTGGAGCTCATCTTCTTTTCACAACATGAATTGTTGTTTTGTAGTCCCCTTGAAACCATGTTGGCTACTCTATACTTTCTCTTACAATGTTGATACGTAAAATAATCAAATTCATTACTATAATCAGCAATATGGCTCGATCATACCTCTAATAATTCAAATGCACCTCTCTGTTTATTCCTTATAGTTTCCTACATCTGACTTATTAGGCCTTCCTTGAGGCCATTCTCTTCCTTTACTAAATAGAAATAGAGGTTTTGATCCCCTTGAGAAGATTGTCCTCCTTCTTCACCCAAATATTCCTTCTTCCTTTCTGCCTTATAGAGGGGTTCACCACAAGGGTAAAAGGATCATTCTTCCTGGTTTTCTTTTGATTTCATCCTCCTATTTTCAATTTTCTCCTTTGACATCAAGAATTGAAGCCAAACATTTATAATTTTTCTCTATTGTTTATTTTTGACGTCAAAACACGAGCTGCTATACTTGCATGCATATCTTGAGAAGCATGTTTTTTCTTCTGATATCTGTAGCTTCCTATCTTGTGCCCAAAATTTCCACAATTGTAGCATTTGACATAGCTTAATAATGGGGTAGAGGAATTAATATATCTGTCAGCATTCTTGTTAAGGCCTATAATACTATCAACATGCATTCTCCTAGCCACTTTGCATATTCTTGGGTTGTTGTTACCCAACACATCTCATTTTCTTGCATGACATCTACAGTCTATGGCCTTATTCCCAAAATTGTTGCAAGAAAAATAATAACCATGAAAATTCTTTTGATACTGGAATATACCTTTTTTTTGAAAGCTTTGTCCTTGAGAGGGAAAGGACTTTTGATGGTTCTTCATCTACCCTCTATGGTTTCTTGAGTTGTTACCTCGAGCAATGCTATGTTGTTGCAACTGCCTACTCTAGTTGTTCATCCTTTTCCCTTGATGTTGTTGTTCATGATCTTGTTATTGAATCTTCCCTTGTTGTTGTCGCCTTTTCTTCTCTTGTTTTTGTTGTCCAAAAACTCTTGTTCCCTTGTTTTCATTGGAGTTTCTAGCCGCCCTTACATGGGTGGTTGAACCTTTAGCCTTTGCATTCTTGGAGCTTAGTTCTTATTTGAAGCCCAAGCCATCTTTGATGAGAGGGTATCTCTTCTTAACAAGCATCTCATTCAAAGCCTTTCTACTCCCCTCAAGCTTCTGATATCGAGAAAACTCTTTATTTTCCCTTTCTATTTCATGTCTCAATGAGACTACTTCATTCTGTAGTCTCTCACAATGAGCTTATTTATCATTTAGTTGATTGGTAAATATATCATTCATCCTACTAGCCTCTTCTTGTTGAGAATTAATATTGACTATTGTTTTGCTCAGCTTCTCATTCTCAAGCTCATATTCATGCAGATGCTCCTTTTTCTTGATAATTTCTTCTGATAGCTCCTTGACCTCTTTTATATTATAGATTAACTTCCTCCTAAAATAGATACTTTCAGGTAGATTGTTTTCTTCACTATCAGAGATTTTAGTTGAGTCACCACAGAGATATGGATTCCTCTCTGTGACCAAAGGATCTTCCACAGGTCTAAGAAGTATCCCATCTTCATCAATTCTAGGGGTACTCTTACTTTCTCCTATGGATGAGCACACCTAGGATCTATCTTCTTCCTCTGAGATACCATCATTCGCTATTGTTACAAACGTAGATCCATCTTCACAAATGTATGATTGTCTTTATCTTCAGAAAAGGAAAATGTGCATCTAGTCTCTAACTGATCCATCTCTTTACAATTATCAAAAAACAATAGCTTACCTTTAGATCAACATGGCCTCTCAACCAGGTCTCTTTCTTCACCATACTTGGACTGAAAATCAACAATTTTCTCACTAGAAGAAAGATCTTCAACATTTTGGGCATATTTCCTTTGATATTCCTTCTTCTTCTTCTCCTTTTTTTTTTATCACTAGAAGATACATGCTGCGGTTCACTAATTGAGTAGCAAGGTTCTTCAATATCATCTATTGCTACATATCTCTCTCCTCCATGTAGACATTGAAATTTTTCCAACATTTCCTTAGTTGTCTCACACTTTCTTACTTTTCAACATATGGCTTAGACAACCCTTTCCTGATGATCTCCTTAGCTTCTCCATTAAGCTCATTATTTTTTCCATTCACTATGGAGCACCATACATCAACATCTAAAGCCATCAAATAGGCTTCCATTCTAAGCTTCTAGAGTACATACTCCGATCCATTTAAAAATGGAAATCCTTATGTTAGCCAAAATTTACTAGTCCTTATTTCTACTTGATCTACCTTCGAGCAGTTAAGTTGTTCCTAAAGGAACCATGCTCTAATACAAATTGTTGGAAACAATGTTAATACTATGAGGGGGGTGAATCAATATTAAGGCTAACTTAAAATTTTATTCCAATTTATATTTAACATTTAAACTTCACATCCATTCATGTGAGAAATCAACAATATATCATGTGCAACAACATAAATCATCACATGAACACAAGCACCATGAGCAACATACACATTGTACATGGAGGTTTGATGTGGAAACCATTTCGGGAGAAAAACCACTAAACTTATTTATTTATTTATTTAAAAATAAGAGTGCCTACTCTATTACACAAATCTGTTTGTGATCCACCACTCAAAGGATGCACCAAATCCCTTTTATTGTTTGCTAGCACCCACTAGCAGGAAGCACCAAATCCCTCATTTTGTAGACACCCGTTTAGCTTACCAGAAGCACCATGTGAAGCACCAACTTCAAGAATTTGTTGCAAGCACCAACTTGCAGCTCCTTGGATTTATGAAAGCACCAACTTGTAGAAGGCACCAACCCCAAATATTTCTTCAAACACCCACTAATATGGAAGCGCCAACTCTCTGTATGCAATCTCCAACCCACACTCAATAAGGAACTAATGTTCACTGTACATGGTAGCCACTTTGCCTGATATCAACTTTTTGTTCTCCTCTTTTTTTTCCCTTTGTTATGCTTAGAAGAAGTCACTCATAGACAATCCACATAGCAATCTATCAACACTACTTCTACTCTCAAAACTCTTATATTCCACAATATCTCTCAACCTCACATAGAAGCGCTAACATTCTCAGCCTATTTCCTCTGCATATGCACTCTCGCCATATTCTTCGCAACACAGGCTCACTCAACCTCACATAGCAACACTAGCACTCTTAACCTCTTTCCTCTGCATAGGCACTCTGATCCTCTTCTTTGTAGCACATTCTCACTAAACCCCTCCAAAGCTATGCTCACACACCCATAACTCTCCACACAACTCTCTCAACAATTCTATTGTCCCCTATTTGCTCAATCACAATCCTAAGTTTTGTTCCTTTTTCGTACATTGCTCAATGTTGTCTCTGTTTTCCTCCATACTACCCAAGTGTACTCAATGCATGTATTTCCATACTGCAGTCACTTTTGTTCTCAAACACAACATATGAGCTAATTCAAGGAATGGGAACCTGAGTGTTGTTATGTATTGAGAATTAAATCTTAGTAAAACTACAAACTCAAGGAGTTATTCCATTAAACTTTTCCTAGACACATAGCATGGATATCCATTCTAGTTTTTCTTCTCATTCAATTCTTCCTCGCGTGAGGGACACTCAGGGATAACTATTTGAAGGTGTGATCCATTAATTTTCTCTTGTGCATCGTGGTCCTTTGTTGTCTTGAGTTAGAGTTCTCGACATTTTCCATTGACTCAAATAACAATTTCAATTGCTGACTCATCCATGCTAGTTTGACCTAATAATGGCCATAGCCAATTATGGCATAACTACCAAATATGGTGGAACACTATTGTTGTAGTGCATTTGATGCATGGGCAGATGAAATGAACTGTGCTTGGTAGGGGAGGCTGCTTCCTACAAGAAAATAACAGGTCAATTGGTTTGTTAGATTGTTAGTGGAACAACATAACATGTAATAAACCTAGTAAATAACATAGCATGCTACAATAGAGGAGAAACAAGAAACAACATATAAAAATACAATAACAAGCTCAATCGAGTCAAAAAAACTAATAATCCAAACGAAGAAAACTATTCCCCTTTTATTAGTTATTGGTGGTATAAGAGATAGGATGCTAAAATACTTGCAATGAATCCTTAGATATATGGAGCTCTAATATTCAAGGTAAGGAGGGCTATTCCCTTCAAGCTTCTTGAAAGCCTCTCTCTCTCCTCGACGGATGGTAGAATAATAGACACTTGGTGAAATTATTTTCTTGGATTGAGGTGTTGGATGGCCAAAAGTTGAATCCTTCCACTCCTTACTGCTTGGACAACACAATGCTGGTTTTCTCTCAAGCAATTTGGCCAGCATAGAAATGTGTTCTCCTTTCCTTCTTCTCATGGTGGTATTTTATAGGAAAATTCAAATTTTCCCTCCCTTCTTGGTACAATGTGGATGTTGACACAAGAGTGGGAGGTTGATTCCATTGTGAGTTGCACTTAAGGCCTCAAGGTGGCTCCAAGGCGGTTTTACCTGGTTGGCTTGAGTGGGAATATCCTTCTTCAAGTGTGCCAAGTGGTCCCGGACAGTGACTTTCCACATACGTAGAACCACGTGGCTATTTGAGTGATAACCACGGAGATCTCTGCTACTATCAAAGAAAAAATTTGGTACAGCTCCTGTAATGTATTTAATCCCTGTAAATCCTTATCTGTGCCTTTTTCTTAACATTTCCTAATGTCTTTTGCTTCTATGATTTTCGAGTGATAACAATTGATCCCTAATGTGTGAGGTCTAGGAAGAACTGTATAGCTGAAATACATTATAGTTTCTTTTCTGTATAATTTGTGAGAGAGAGAGAGAGAGTAACTTGCGTGAAGCCTGAGGTAAGCCTACCTACTAGAGTACAAGAGGTACCATGTTCTGTTGGAAACTTGCAAGAGATAAAATAAATACAAAATTTAAATGAGGCGGGCATGTCCCATGCTCGTGATGCTTTGGCTAGTTAAAGATTATTGGACATATAAATATTATGTCTATGCCACTTGTGTGGTAGTGACCTATTGTTTGGTTGATGATGATGGTTCTTGATGCCCTCAGGGGCGTTGTTTGGTAACAATAATTTGAATGTGGTGCCCACATGCATAATCTTGGTATGAAATTTTTTAGAGTAAATTCTCATTGAATGCATGGGTTTCTAATTGGGGATCTCCTGTGTAAGCATTGCTAAAAGAGATGCTTAGAATGGCACAAGTCTTCGACAAATTATGACAAAGTGAAACGGTTTTGAAGTACGATACCATATTGACATGAAAACTTATATTGAAGTTGAATGTCAGGAGGATCGATGACATCAATGGGCAATAATGACTCCCATAGTGCCACCAGAGAATGCCCCTATTAAGGTGAGGAGCCATCTAAGGTACTGTCGCCTTCTTGGAAGATGGTTTTTGAAGTCGAAAAGAAGGAAGCCTCAACTGACTGAGAGGAGTACTGATGCAAGGGAACATGGTCTCTGATGTAGCAGGCGGCTTATGATAGCTTAACATAGGCATGATGATGAGAAATGGTTGTAACTGATTATGAGAGTTCAGTGGCCCAAGGTCAGAGCTTGTAAGTGCAAGTGGTGCTGGTCATAGCAATTTCTGATGAAGAAATCCCTAGGGTCGTAGGACATCCAGTGTGGGTGTGTGGTTGTTATGATTTTCATGGTGGGGTTGGGAAAAATGCGAAGCTATGACCAAGGGTTATTAGGGACTACTACCAGGTGAAAAAATGGATGGATGGGTGGGGGGTTTTCTCCTAAAAAAAATCTTTTTACACTTGACAAAATAATATAGAATGGGTTTGGATGTACAAGCACGGAGATGGGTGCCCCAATACACATGAAAATGATCACTCACTAATGGTGTGAGGTAGGTGTTTTTATGCTAAGGGTGGCGGCCTCATTGTTTAGTCCTAGTGCGGGGGTGGTGAAGCAGATGGAAAAGTGTTGCAGATGGGCTATGTTGATGGGAGTGTGATAGGCCAAGTGCAAGATGCAGTGGTGCGCATTTGATCTGCTTATGAGAATGGCAGTCCGAGAAAGCAGTTTTATCGTGATGTGGTAAAAATTTCCTTGATGTATGATGGATGAATGAACATGAAGTGCTTACCAGACTTGGATGTTATGACCATGGTGGCATATTTTTGATGGATGGTATACTTGAGTGATAAACGCTATGGAGGGTGCGGCTCCACCAACCGACAATAATATTTATCATGTACAAGGTGGGGTGATGATAAACTAATCGGATGTTTGGAACCTATGGTTGATTCTTGTGGAGAAATGATGTCAGGATATGCAAAGCTTCTTTTGGAGCCTATCATTATGGGGGTAGAATGGTACCTGGTTTTGTAACCTTAGTGGCTGGGGTAACTTGTGATTTTTCGTGTCTGTCTCACCTGCAACCAATACCTTGAGTGAAGCATCATTTCTATTCAAATGTATTGCAAATATTATTGAATGAAAAGCAATAAAAGAGGGCATATCGTTCGTGACTGAAAAATGATTTTGTATGTGGCATGGATGTGTGAAGCCTACTGTGGATGTGATGAGGTGGTGTTCATTGTGTTGCTTTCAGTTTTGAAATTGGGTTTTCTGAGCTCCCGTTATGGTCCATCGAATAACTCAAAAAGGATGATATATAGGTCAATATGGCTCATTTTAGATTATTTGTCATTTGAGAATTGTGAGGTCAGAGCTAAGCTCTTTCTACCGAGCCTTTATTGCAGTTGCAGTCAGCCTGTGTACCCAGGATTTGCGCCGTCAATGCCAGGTAGGCCCTTGAATGTCCGGTAACTTAATTTTTCAGTTTGGTCTAGGTGGGGGTCTATAAAAATTAGGTTTGTATGGACCCTTGCTCCTTTTTGGCCTTGGTTGCATGGGCTATCAAGGTACAGGTGCACAGACTCCGCGGGAAAATGAGGTTTTTCGCGGGGGTTTCGCTAATGTCTCAGGCTTTGTGCGCGAATTTGCACGTCTGTCCTTGATACAAATGTGCAATCAGCACGTCTGTATAGGAATCCGGCGTGACGATGAGCCTAAGTGTTAATTTTTTTATTTTTTAGTTGGTGTCACTAATTTGATTGTGTTTGATGACAAGATGTTGTGGAAAGAGCGTGATTTTCCTGATCTTCGAATGGTTGTGGCATAGGATGCCAATGCACAGAGGTTGTTAGCACAGTGGGGTCTTCTCAAATTTCTAGAGAATGACCTACTAATATCGCAAGATCGCCTGTTGCACTTCTTGGTCTGTATATGGAATAGGAGGCGCGAGATGATGGTCCTATGCAGGAAATACATCCCTATCCATCTAGAGACAGATATCTATTTTGTGACTGGCTACTGCCTCAGGGTGAGGCAATTCTACACCCACTCCCGCCTAGGAGGGTGGCTCTTCGGCATTGGTCGGCGCAGCAATGTGGCAGAGCGTCACTTTCACAAGGATGCATCTTAATTGAATCAGTGACCGATCTAGCTGAGTGATGTGCCTTAGATATGATCGTGCGGTTGAAAAGGTCGTCGTCGCCTCACAAGGCGTCAGGACCCCAGATTGGTGTTCTGTGCCAGCACTGGGCCAACCATTTTTATGATTGGGCATGCCATGTTTACAATGGCATGGTGATGTAGCTGAGGAAGGTTCGGGGAGGATATTCCAAATTATTTACCTATGCTAGCATCCTTTGTAGCATAATTTGTGAGAGGGTGGTACTCCTCTTCCTATTAAGCCTCGTCGGGACACTCAGATGAGGCGATGGGCGTCGGTGATGCCCTAAGGTAGAGGAGGGGAGGTGGGCTGCTAATGGGATGTGACCATAAAGGCATGGTTCAAGGCGAACCCCCAGATGTTCCTAGATTTCCCGTACTCTGGGATGGATTTTCGGGGAGATCCAAATATGGGTCTTCCTACTTGTTATGTGTGGAGACCTGCAGGCATGACTTTTTATGCTTTTCTACATTTGTTGAGTATTTTACGATGTGTATATTTTTATGTCTATTGTGGTGACATTGACACTAAATTTATTTCTCTTATAGATGTGGGAGTAGTTATACTTCCTACTACTCACTTGGTGGGACACCAGCCCCTTAGGAGGGTTCTAGGAGGTGCGGCTCAGCCCCAAGGTGGGGGGCAGGTTGACGGTGCTGGACAGCCTTAGGGTGGGGGATAGAGTGATGGTGTTGGATAGCCTCAGGGTGGAGGACCTTTTGATGGTGTTAGCCCCACGAGGGAGGGTAGCAACTCAATTGCTGCTGAGTAGCAGAGATTGCAGAGCAGCTAGCTGCTTTTGAGGCTCGATCCATCGACTTAGCTTATGCTAGGGGTTGAGTGGAGAGGTTGACTCGGGGTATGCTAACCCGGGGTTTTGTAGATGAATTGGTTGATACATGGATTGAGGCACTGATGGCTCGGGAGAGGGGATATCGTCCGACTTTGCGCCGTGTGGCGTCGTTTTTGATGTTGTCTCAGCTTCCGGTACCGTGCAACAGGTCCAGATGACTCCACTCCGGAGGGGCTCAAATTTCCTATAGATTCTTTGTATTTAGGGAAAGCACCTATTATGAAGATGTTTCCCTTATTTTTTTGATGAAATGTAGATCTATGTTTTGGCTAACTCCGCGGTCACGTAGACATTATCAGTATTTTGACTCACACATATTTTTGGTATATATGCGAGATATCTATTTTTTGCGGCTCTTGATGATGTGTCTATGGTTATATGATTTGATGGATTTTGTGTATTATTGATGGAGATATATATTTTATGTTTTTTTGGTTTTATGTATGATGGTTTCTATAAGATACGTTCCAGTCTAGGAGTGTGATTAGTTGGGCGTGCATCACTGTCCGGTTTTGATTTTCGGTATAGGTGTGAATGCAATATGATCAAATTTACGGCTTAATATTTTTACATGCAAATATTTTCTAAATAGTTGGGAATCTCGTACTTCAAATTCTTGGTTTAACTGCGAAACCACTAGTTGGGAATCAAAGTAGATATGCAGATGGTGAATGCCTTGGTTGAAGGCGTCACTCATCAAACCGATGACTGCATCGTATTCTGCCTGATTATTTGTGGTTGCTACAATGCATACTTCGTTGTTGAGAATGGCGATTGGTGAGGATAGTAAATGTCCCAGGTGGCTGCTACTAGATTTTGAGAGCATCGTGATGCTCCATCAGCGAATCCAAAATAATATTTAGGGGAACGATCCATCTGTGACACCATAGCACTTTTTAGAACAAGTCCGCGATGTTTGTAATTATCAAAAAACATATTTTTCTACATGCATCTTATCTCTAGGGTTGATGCCTAGTGCCCCTTATGGGTAAATTTTTTTGAGGTAGAGCCCATTGATGGGGTTAGCTAGGCATGTTCCATCGGGCTTTGACAGGATATATGCCCCCTTCAGGAGGGAATGTTTTATGACATAGGGACCTTTCCATAGCATTTCGAACTTTGTGGGTCCTAGGGCCTCTTTTGTGACATCATAGCGGAGGACCAACTCTCCCTCGATAAACGAGTGAGGGGTGATGTTGCGATCAAATTATGATTTTACCCATTTTTTATCGGCCTCGTTATGTTGGAGCGACTGTCGTTGATTTTAGTCGACGAGTTCTAATTGTACCAATCCTTGCTCTAGATGCTGGGTATCATCGAGGAGCTTGATGGCAGCGTGTAAGTTGGGGATTTAACATTCTGGGAATCACGGTTTCGACCCCATACACCAACTCAAAGTGTGTGAATCCTATTGATTTGTTCACTGTCATGCAGTATTCCCATAGGGTGGAGAAAACCATGTGGTGCCATTTTGTCTTATGGTTATTCACCATACATTGTAACATTTTTTTGAGCACTTTGTTGACTTCTACCTATCCATTGGATTGGGGATAGTATGGTGACACGAGTTCATGTGTGAATCCTAGGTGGTGAGATAGCTCCTGGAATACTTAATTTTCGAAGTGGTTTCCGTGATTGGAGACTAACTCTTTCAGAACACCAAATCAAGCGATGACATGGTTGAATAGAAACCGTGTCGCGGTTTCTGTTGTGTTGTCGTATGTGGGCATGGCTTCTACCCATTTGGTGAAATAGTCGACGACGACGATGATCTATTTATGGTTTCTAGACGATGTGGGGTTGCAAGTCATGAAGTTGATCCCCCATTTGTAGAAGGGACCAACTACAATGATTGTGTGTAGAGGAGCGGAAGGTGTTCTTGCCTTATGAGCGAAGCGTTGGCATCACTCGCATATTTTGAATGTTGTGATGTAATCGCGAAATAAGGTGGCCCAAAAATATCCTACTCGTGGAATTTTTGGGCGGTAGCCATTCCAGAGAGATGGTTGCCACAAGATCCACTTTGATAGTCATTGAGGGCTTGCTCATCTTGTTCATGTTTGAGGCATCGACGTAGGATTGTATCAATGCCTCACCAATAAAGGACGTCTCCCATAAGGAGGTATCGAGGGGCCTGATGGTGTATGCGCCTTCGGTCGTCACATGTGAGCTTTGAATTGAAATTTTGGGTTCGTAAAAATAGGAGTATATCACCATACCAAGGATTGTCGATCGTCACCAAAAAGAGGTGTTCAATCTGGTCGTGAGTCATTGACTAGGGATCCTTTGGTCTGACTTGGAAGGTTAGTGATGAGCTCAACTAATATCAATGCTTTCTTTCTTTTGGGAGAGCTAAATTGTAAGTCAAACTCTTGTGGTATGACTATCCAACAAGTGTATTTGTGGTTCATCAAATGGTGGGTCAGCATGTATCTCATGGGGTTGATATCTGTGACGATTGTAGTAGTATGAAAGATGATGTAATTTCTAGGCTTCTATACTGTGTGTATAAGGGCTAGGGAAGTTTTTTCTTCAGGTTCATATCTTAATGCGAGGCCTGATAAATTTTTACTAACATAATAGATTACGCGCTCTTTTCCATTGGTACCATCTTGGATTAGTACCTCAGCTAAGGTAGTTTCTAATGCTGACAGATATAGGGTGTAATCTTTGTCATAATTTTGTGGGCCAATCAATGTGGCTAAAGATAATGTGTCTTTCAGTGCCTCAAATGATTGTTGGGCCAGATCATCCCATTTGAATGTAATATCCTGATGGAGAAGGCGTAGGAATCCCTGCGCGCAAGTGTTGTAATCTGGAACAAAGCGTCTCAGAAAATTGGCTTTTCCCTGCAAGCCTTGGAGTTGCTTGAGGGTTTGTGGAGGTGGCACCTCTTTGATAGCTTGGAATTTGAGGGGGTCCACTCTGATCCCTTTTTGGGATACTATGAAACCTAAAATTCGACCTGCACTGACAAAGAAGACGCACTTGAGAGGGTTCAAGCGTAGGTTATATTGCCAACATCTTTGGAATACCAACCGTAAATATTCTAGATGATCACTTCGATTCTTGGATCGAACAATGACGTCTTCCAAGTAAGCGAGGATAAGGTGGGATAGGTCATGGAATATATAGTTCATGGCCCGCTGAAAGGTGGCTCCAGCATTTTTAAGACCGAATGGTATAACTCAGTACGCGAATGTGCCCCACGGGGTGGTGAAGGTGGTCTTGTACCAGTCGATATGCTGGGTTTGAATTTGGTTATACCCTGAGAAGTCATCCATGAAGGAGAGGGCCTCATGCCAAGCGCATGCATCAATGACTTGGTCGATGAACGGTGTAGGGTAGTTGTCTTTTGGACAAGCTTTGTTAAAATCTCAGAAATAGGTACAAACTCGAATGGTGCCATGTTTTTTCATGATTGGAACAAGGTTGGAAACTCAGAATGTATAAGCTATGGGGTAGATAAACCCGGCTGTTGTGAAGCTTGTCTATTTCTCACTTGATTTCTTCTGCCTTATATGGATGCAATTGACGTTGTTTTTGGCGTACTAGTGCTATGTCGGGCCAGGTGTCAATATGGTGCTCTACTATAGTGGGACTAAGCCCTGGTATTTATGAATAATCCCATGTGAAGATATCTCTATATTCTTGCAACAAGTTTGTGTAAGAGACTACTTTGTCTGGGGAACATGCTTCCCCCAGCAAGATTTATTTGATTTTTTCAGGGTTTCTAGAGATATTCACCTTGATGGTGGTGAAATATTGGACATGTTCCCTTCTTCGAATGTGTCAGGCACTGAAATGAGATTTTTGAACCAATCGAATTTCCAAGATGGAAGGAAATATTTTGACTCAATTGCATATATCTCTTGGTTTTCTGGGTTGTTTGGGCCGAATGTATTTTCGGGAAGAAAACATGAGCGGTGATGCATTGCATCCCATGGCCAATCTGGTTCCATCATGGCCTCCAAAATATCCTCGTCTAAATGGAACAAGGCATCTAAGGTGGAGTGAGCTTGTTTGAGGCCATGAGGAGGTGGTTCGGTCCTAACGGTACTGGTCGACAAACATGAATAGGATTCCATAGTTGAGGTAGTGGAACCAGACGAGGTTGAGAAGGTGCAAATGGATCGAGTTTGCACCGTCGGTGGTATAACTACTTTCGTAGTTGTAGCGGTCTCGACACCAATGACGGATGAGAAGACAACATGAGTCATGGTTCCTATGCATGACAATATGAATCGTATGTGGTGTTGCGTGTCATCGACAGTGGGTGGTGGATGAATTTTTTTTGTGATCGCTTGTATGAGGGAAATTTTAGGTTCCTCACGTGGCTTACTAAGGGTACTTGCACTTTCCTGGATTTGGAAGCTGTGTTGGGTGTAGAGGTGCCTGAATGTTTCCATTAAGGGGCATGACTCTATTTTGTGATTATGGTCTGTGCATATGGCACATAGTATCATGGTGCTTATTGAATAGATGGTATGAGAAACAACGCTACCCTTTGTCCCTGAAGTGGACACTCAGAAAGGATCAGGGATTGGGGTATGGTCCCGCTTTTTCCATATCTGCGTTTTTTTGGTTTTCGTAGGTCTAACTCCTTCGGGGAGTTTAGATTTAATGCTGCTCTTTATGCTTGTAGCCTTGGGAGGTACTCACAATTCATCGTATGGTGGAATTGTGAGCAAATACTGCAATAGCAGTGTGTGATCTTCTCTTGATTAGAGAGATGGATCTGCGGGATGGGGGAGACTATACGAAATCTGTTTGTGAGGTGCTTTAGTTACTTACATTGATTGAACTGGAGGTCGATTATATCGCATAGGCCGCATGCCATCCTGGGATGGACATGGGCCTTGCTAGGGTGATGCATTGATTTAGCTCTCCCAATGCTTTGGTATTGGTGGGGGGCAAGCTTCTTGGGGGCAGGTTTCCTTGCATTGGGTTCTCTTGGCTCTAGACTGATTATATACCGGTGGTGTGTTTCTAATGAATGAATAATGTCTATTAGTGAACGCACCTGGGAGATATGGGTACAATGTCGAGACTGATGGTTGCCTTGGCAGACCAGACAATGTTTTCTTTCATTAGTATTATCTTCCCTCTAGGTTTTGGAAGTGATTGGATACCATCTGTGGAGTGGTGCTAGGTTTGGGCATTGGGCGACCAAATGGTTGCACGTGTTACATAATGCGCAAGTTGGTCTTATCCATGGAGGGTGGTTGGGGGTGACCAGGTGCCCCATGACCGATCGCTTTTCTGCTGACATGAAGAGAATGGACCTGGATGTCACATCCTCTTGCATTGCCAAGCTTTCCATGGATTTTGTATCTGATCCATCTGCTAGGGAGAGGCGCATTATGGCCATGTGTAGATTGTTTAATGCCGACCGGAATCGGGGTATATAATGGCAATGAGGAACTGGGTGGTCGCTAGAACATACCCGACATGAATATTGGACTGCATAGAGGCTGTCGTAGTATACATGGTTAACATGATATTGTTGGAATCATGATTTTCATTACACCAAAACCTGCAAGTGTTAGTCTCTGATACAATTGTCAGAGTTAGGATCCCCGAGAGGCGGTTAGTCCATGTCGTGAAACACATGGGGAGCGTTGAACCCAATGTCAAAAAATCTCCCCCCCGAACTCGAGACATGTCACTCTGATACCACTTGTTGGAATCACAATTCCCATTAGACCAAACCCCGCAGGCGTTAGTCTCCGCTACAATAGCCAGAGTTAGGATCCATGAGAGGCGGTTAGTCCATGTCACGAAACACATGGGGAGCGTTGACCCAATGTCTAACAGATACCATCTCTAAAATGGCTCTAGGGTTGCACAGTCAACAAAGAAATGATCATGTTCATCACAGAGTGCACATAGTTGGAAGGGAGGTGGGGGGAAAAACTAAGGTGGAAGTTACTCTCATGTGATTTCCTCGCTTCCTGTAGGTATAGTATGAATCAAGGTTGTCCTTCATTTGTTTTTATGGGGAAATTTGGGGGATCCTTTTGGTATGATTTCTCTAGGGCATGCAAGGCATCCCTATATCATGGCATCTCTAGGCCATGATGAGTATAATTCCCATAGTGGTCGCAGAGGGTGCACGGGTGGTTGGTGCATAATGATTTCCCTTATTTTTTCGTGGTGTGTTCCTTTTTATGGGAACATTGGGCCACGACATTTATTTCAGAGCTTAGAAGAGGTTTTAACTCATCTAATTATGGGCAAATGTTAGTAGGATGGCCTACGATATCGCATAATGCACAAGGTTGTGATGCCCTCGATATGCTGTGGTTTTCTACTTTCTTCAATTTTTTCTTGGTTTTCCTGGTCGCTGTAGCCAGTGTTACTATGAGAGTCTCATTAACCACTGGTTCTTCCTAAGGGGTGATAAGGATTAACCTCATAAAAGTGATGCCAGGACTTCCTAGCATTTCTAGGGGGACCAAGTATTAAATAGGTATTTCGAAAGCCATGTTTGGCGATGTGATAGTTTTCGTGACTTGTTTTGACACAAAACCGATTGGGGGTATAAAAAGGGGGTGTTGGTGATGATGTATGGTAGGAATGTCATATTTGAGGCATCAGTTTCTGTACTACTGGTCTCCACCTCCGAACTTGTCTCGATGTTTGATGACAACATCATGCACACTGGTGCCCTTGTGACTTCTGCAACAGCTTCTGGTATGACAGGGGGATCTCCTAGGAAGGATCCTAGTATTGATGATGGTTTGAATTGACTGGGGCCATATTCTTTGTATCGCATGAGAGATTCAGTAGTTGTGTCTACATAGGGTAGAACGACATCGACAACCATCATGGGTTTTTTATCATAGTATGTTAGTTGGTCAACGATGATGATTCCATCCTCATGGGGGAACATCATCACCCAGAAGACAGAGGAAGCTATGGTAGTCATGGAATACATATAACTCCGCCCAAGGATTATATTGTAGTCAAGTTGAGCATCTAATACCTCAATGTCTATGAGTAGCATCTTTCTGGCCAAGTTAACAGGGATGTTTTGATATAAGACGATGGGAGGAGAAGAGCGTATGTCGTATGCTCTGAGCATGATATCTGATGGCTTCAATTCAGGAGACCCTAACTTCTACCAAACGGTATTAGACATGATGCAGGAGGATGAACCTTCGTTGATGATACATCGATGTATGGTGATATTTTTCACTAACACCGGTATCTGAAAGGCAACCAATGAAGGAAGCCTAGGGGTGGCTTTCTCTAAGTGAAAGTCCATTAGGCGTGAATCAAAAGGGTCGATGGCGCCTAAGGCGGAGAGTAAGGCTTTCCATTATTTTGGGCAAGATTAAAGCACCTCTAAAGGTGAAATGGCAGTGAGATATTGAGCTAAATTGTCCATGATGATGTAATTATGGGTTGCTTTGGAGTGGTGTCCTATCTGCCTAGTTGGACCTTTATCCATCTTTGGTAGGGGTTCAATATGTTTTTGGATATATTCAACGGTGCAGTAGGTGCACTTGTGATTTCCCTTGACGAATTGGTGTCTGGGGGGGCATCATAGTTTCGATTCCTTGTCTGAAATAACTTCTCTTCACCAGTCATGTAGATTTTTGGTTACTATTCCAGGAATCATTTGTGGGTGGTTGTTGTTGTTGGGTATTAACCACTCCTTGGTGGGGGAAGGGCTCCTACATTATAGCGGTTTACTGTGCAGGTCACCCTTGCCCATGGTTACCCTGAAGTTTCTTAAGTTCAGGGGTCTTGGGACAGTGATGAGTGTAATGGTCATACTCACCACATATAGCACGAGAATGGTTCGTTTGTAGATTGGCCCTCTTGTTCTGCCCTGATTGTGGTTGGGGTTTCCCCAGCCTGAGATAACAAAGGGCATTGCTGGTTACTACCCCCCTGTCTAGAGTCTCCCTTTTATTTATTCTTAGGCTTCTTTATTGTCGCATAGGAGGATTACTTTGATTCTCCTGGTCGTAATACTGGCCCAGCTGAGCCTGAGAAGGTTGCACAAATTTTACCAATGCATTATTTTGTGAGGGTAGGTTTTGTGCGGGGGAGGGGGAATATTGGTTTCCTTGTCCCTGGTTGGTATATGGTTTTTGGGGGGATCTCTTCCGTCAGCAGTCCTAGCTGCGTATTCAGTCCCCTGTGAGGGAGGGTACGATCCTCCCTATTGATGATGGTATGACGACACACTATTGGTCATATTCTGTAGAGGTGTAGGGTGACTCTGGTGGTAGCCAAGTTGCATGATGTTCTGATTAGAATCATACGAGTATCCTAGGTACTGGATACTACTGCTTAGGTGGCCCTAGGTCAATGAACCGATCAAACCATTTGCAGTATTCGATGCGCCTGGAAATTCTATGTAAGTTTGTAGGCATGGAGCGTTAGACAGGACATTGTAAATGTATCCTGACTGGGTGTATATAAGTTCGAGTTGTTGCGATTTACAAATGGATTCCTCTTCGGAAGTAGGTCCTTGGGTAGCCACATCTTTTGAAATATCTGCTATGAGAGTTTTCAAAAATAGGTCCAGTAAAACTCTATCATTGAGTTTGGCTTTGCATAAACTTCGACGACGCTGCCATTCGTGGAGATGGTCCGAGATATGGACAACTGACGTTTGCCTAAAGTGGGTCAGTACTTCCATCCTCGAATCATGGTGGATGGGTAACTGAAAGTGTGTGAGGAACGCAGTATTGAGGGTGCTAAAGGTTCCATGTGAAGCATAAGGCTGCTCCACTTACCATTTTGTGGCTGGTCCGGTTAAGGTGAGTTGAAATAGTCTTAATCGAATAGTATCATCAATAATACTATTCAATGAACACCATAAGTAGAAATTCATAATGTGATTTCCAGGGTCTTCCGCTTGCTTCCCTTTGAAATTTGGAGTGTCTGAAGGGAGCTTCATGGGCATGGGGGGCCAATTGGGGCTGTGAGCAATGGGGTTGTTACTTAGCTTTGTTAGATCAGTTCTGTTTAATGATGCTAAGAAATGTAGTTGTGTGTTGACTTCTATTTTGAATTGGGGGAACATAGGTATCTGAGTGTAATGATGTATGGGGGGTGTCTGGGGAATATTACCCTATGACGTACCCTACTGTGTGTTCTGCTGATCCCTTGGAGGGGTAGTGCTACTCTACCCTCTGGGGGTTGTGGGAGGAGTTGTGTGTGGTGACCTTTTTGGGGTTTCCACCAGTGTGGTGTTGGGTGACCCTTGGGGGTTTCCAACTAAAGAATCCCAGATATAGGATGAACCAATAACAGTGGTAGTGTGTCGTTTTTGACACCTAAATGGAAAAATACCCGACACTCCTCCCTCTAATGGGGGTAGTCCAAAAAGCGTCTATATTGACGACATCTTGTTGGGTCTGTTATCATTGTCGACTAGGTTAATTTGGAAAATATTTTTTAGTTCTCTCAGAGGGGGAGATATTATTATCAAAAAAAAATATGACCACATACATAAAACAAAGTGAAAAAATGAAAGGTAAATTTTCCTTTAGATTAATGCTATGTGATCAAGCAAGCAAAAAATATGGTTTTGGTTGTTTCATGTATGATACTAAAAAAAGCCTAGAAAGAACTAATCATCCTCACACTCTCAAATGTAACTGGGCATTGCAAATATATCTTCTAATGGGTACTAGGGCCAACTTCCCTAAAGAACTAGCGACACTTTCCAACAGCCGAAGAATTGACCAAGGTAAATGTATGAGAATCTAGTGTTTCCTACACTGTCACCTATAGGGAAGGATGCCCTAGATTTGGCCACTAAGGTACCGTCGTCCCACGTGAGAATTTGATTCTTGAGATTATTGGTATTCAGCTACCAGTACTAAGCATTAGATGGGTCAGGTAGCCCCAAAAAGTACTGCAAACACTGGGCCTAAGCATAACCCCCTCTGAAACGGGTCTCTGCAGTGCTCGGGAATTGTGTTCCGTGGGCAGATAGACGGATTTTAAGCTCCCTAAAAAATCAACATCTATGTTTCAAAATGTATAATGACCATTGCTGCTTATTGGATTCCTACCGCCAATGGTCCAAACCTGAACTATAACTTCTTTTGTGTCCCCTGTGGGGAGAATTTAGTGAGTTCAATTAGTGGTTAGTTTTAGAGAGTCTAAATTTGCTTAAGGTGTGCCTTGGTGAAGCAACCATAAGAAGAGGGAAAGGGAAAATGTGCATTTTGGTTCCGTTCTTATTGATGCCTCATGTGTGCTTTGAAGTGTACAATCACAATATTATAAGATATGTATATGCGGTGATCCTTTACACTCCTCTAATTATACTATGTGTGATTGTTCCTTGCAGAAAGTAAACAATGTGCGGATAATGGACAGCTTACACTTCGCCTAGTTACACTAATTTTTGCACTATAGGGATATGGACAAATATCTTAAGAAAGATTTTATATGCATACCCAGGCTCACCGAGAGGTGCAAGGGTGGCAGAGATTACTTGCCTTCTTTTCGATACTTTGGTCCTAGTGCCGAATCCTAATGCAAAAATGTAAACTTAACTAATGCAAAAAAATTGAAAAAACAAAAACTAGCTAAAGATGTGTGGATGTATGGGCCACTTAATTTTCGCTAATTAACCTATGTGTTTGGTGTCTATTATCAACAACTAGTTCCTTCAGTTAGCATGTGTGGATTAATGGCCACTTACTCACCCCTACTTAAACTATGTGTGATTTGTGATGATAATAAACTAAAATTAAAACAATCTCTTTGTGAATATAAACTTCAGCAAAAAGTGTCCTAACCAGTCAAGAAACACCAGAATACAGTGATGGAAAATTTATTATGGGTTGCAAATCACTTTAAAACTGCTAAAAATGAGGAAAAGCAACGAAAAAAATTCTCATTGGCTTCTGCGCAGCTTATTTTCGCACAAGCACGCAAGTCTCTGCGTATGTCTAGGATGAACGCGCACGACCAGAAATGAGTGAACAATCTGCCTTCTCTGATCACAATTCCTCACTGAGGGTGGTTGAAATGTGTTGAGGAGAGGAGAGAATTATCTTGCAACAAGTCTACATAGGAGAGAGGACCTACAAACAACAACCACTAGCTTAAAAAGAAGAAAGAAGTGGAGTCATCATTCCTGTTGTAGTGCATTTGATGCATGGGTAGACAAAATGTACTATGCTTGGTAGGGGACTCTACTTCCTACAAGAAAATAATAGATCAATTGGTTTGTTAGCTTGTTAGTGGAACAACATAACATGTAGTAAACTAATTAAATAACATAGCATGCTACAATAGAGGAGAAACAAGAAACAACATATACAAATACAATAACAAGCTCATTGAGTCAAACACACTAATAATCGAAATGGAGAAAAATATTCCCCTTTTATTAGTTGCTGGTGGTATAAGAGTTAGGACGCTAAAACACTTGCAATGAATCCTTAGAGCTATGGAGCTCTAATATTCAAGGCAAGGAGGGCTCTTCTCTTCAAGCTTCTTGCAAGCCTCTCACTCTCCTCGACGGGTGGTAGAATAACAGACACTTGGTGAAATTCTTCTCTTGGATTGAGGTGTTGGATAGCCAACAGCTCAATCCTTCCACTCCTTGCTGGTTGGACAACACAATGTTGGTTTTCTCTCAAGAAATTTGGTCAACATAACAATGTGTTCTCCTTTCCTTCTTCTCATGGTGGTATTTTATAGGAAAATTCAAAATTTTCCTCCCTCTCTTGGTACAATGTGGATGTTGACACAAGAGTGGGAGGTTGATTCCATTGTGTGTTGCACTTAAGGCCTCAAGATGGCTCCAAGGTGGTTGTACCTAGCTGGCTTGAGTGGGAATCTCCTTCTTCAAGTGTGCCAAGTCGTCCCCGATAGTGACTTTCCGCATACCCAAGACCGCACGTCTATTTGAGGGATAACCATGAATATATCTGCTACTATCGAAGAAAATGTCGCACATACTGCTTAATGCCAATGATTTTTCTGCGCTATTTGATAAATTTTCCTTTTTAACCTTAGAAAAAGTTAAATTTTAAGATCCTGTAATGTCTTTCTTCCATGTAAATCCTTGTATGTACCTTTTGCTTGACATTTCCTAATGTATTTTGCTTGTATGATTTTCTAGTGATAAAAACTGCCAAAGTAGTTGTCGACCCATTTATCCAAAGCCCAAAGGATTTCCAATAATAGTGCTTCCAAATATAACTCCACGACCCTTTTTTATTATAGCCCCTCTCGTGATGGCACTTAGCCTCTTGTCCACTATAGGACTTAGTGATGTGACCAATGGTTAATCCTATAGGAGAAGAGGTGCTCTATGCCCTTCGGAGGTTGAATTCCCTTTTTATATGCTCTCGTACCCTTGGTATTTACCTATTGAGTATGCCTTCATCCGGTGCTTAGCTTGTAGCTCCCAAGTCTCGAGGTTTTCACGTGCTTTCTCTTTAAATTCCTTCGGGCTCTTCTTGGCGGGCTTAGGTTAAATTTAAGAAACTGCAGTCAAATTCCATTTTTGGAAGCTCAAATGACAAATATGATGATTTCATTGAATTCCTATTTTTGAGAGGACCAAAATTGACCTAAATATCACCTTATTTCGACAAGCAGAAGTTGGTTTTTGAATTTATTTATTAACTCATGTATATTGGGCTAGGTCGGCCTCAACCCCATGTGGGCCCTCAAGGAAGCCTATAAATAGTAGAGACCTCAAGCTCATTTTGACATTGATCAAGCTATATTCTTCTCTTTTATTTTGTTTTGGCTTGCACAGGTCTGATGAAATAATTTCGCATGGAGGTCCAAAATCACAAGTCTGAGGCTCGCACAAAATTTAGGGTTTTTGTTTTGGCCACAGGCACAAAAATAGTGGATCTAGGCTCTAGCTGCAAGCTTTTTATGGGCACGGTAAAATATGGGGACCCTTAGTTGTAGGTACAACATGTTATGCTTGCTTTTAGGGCTTCAAAGGCAAATTTGGTTGCGCTCTCCCACAGTCGCAGGCACAAAGTGCTATGGTAGCGACTGCAGACCCTTAGTCGCATGCACATAGTGTTATGGTAGCATCTAGGACCTTATATATGAGATTAAAGTACTCCCAAAGTTTCTGCTTAGTGACAACAATGTTTGATAGTATGCTACATGTAGTGACAGTATATTATAGTCATCAAAATCATAGTTTTGATGTTTAGATGTGTTTTATGGATATTCTAGTTATTGTGAAGATATGGATAATTGTACTCTCTTTTGCTGAATAATTTGATGACAATCTACTAGGAGAAGAATTTTCAAGGGTTTTCCCCATAGTGGGTTTTTCCCTGGTCTCCGACCAATCCTGGTGTCTCTATGTGTGCATGTTTTTCTTCCTATGTTCTTTATGTTCCACTGCATTGATGATGATGTTATTGTTCTTTCTACATATTTCCATATGTTGATGAATAATAATGTAAATATGAATAATGTTATGATGCTATGGGGTGAACTTAATATGTTAATGATAAAATGAAACTATCAAAGCAAAGATCAATATAGCCCTATGTAAAATTAACATGGTATCAGAGTTGGGCTGAAGAAAAGACATGGAGATCACCCCCATGGATACACTTTTGATTGAAGCAATAAGAGGATGGTAAAGACCTAAAATAATTCTAGGGTATGAAGAAAACTTTAGGTAGTTATTACATAAGGATTTGATGGTTAGGGTTTGAGAGAAACCCTGGTTTATGGAAAAGACTTGATATTTGATGTATGAAACCCTAGCATGGTCTATGTGAAATGCTTAAGCACTTGGGATTTATTTGATGAAGACATAGATTACCTCGTGGTTGATAAAGTTGATTAAAGGCAACATTATTATTTGGGCTATGGATTGTGATGGCTCTTGAAGACTAGTTCATGAGGGAGAGGATCACCTCTCATTGAAGATAATTACTCCTTGACTCTTGATGTTTCTTTTTGTCTTTACTCTTGTTTAGACTTACGGATCTGATTATTATGATTGCTATTTTTACCATTGCTTGTACTTCCTACATGTATATTTGAGTATATGGATGTATCTAACCTGCTTGATGAGATATGATAAGTGGGTCCCTCTTGAGGATCATTTGAAATGCAGGAAAGAAAAGATAGATCTGGAAAAGGGAAAGAGGCACCTAATGAAAATGTGACAAGCACTACAAGCTGCCTATGTGAAGGTACAAATATATTTGAATACTAAAAGGTATGCATGGTATATTGTTTTAATGATATGTTTCAACTATAATATTAGATGGCTAGGTAATCCCTATGGTATGTTGAGAATGTATCCTTCAAAAATGGCTCATGCATATGAAAGTGATTTGGGTCTATGTTTCCTATGATGAAATGGTGCGCCTGGCATTGAATATTTTGATCATAATGATATTCTTGATTCTGTGAGGCTACTTATTGTTGATTTTGGATATAGTGGCGTAACTTGATGTTTGGCTAACATCTATTGTTTTTGGCGATCCAGATTTTGTGAATAAGGTTAGCACCTTGACTCTAGTAAATAATACTCTTGACACTTGATATGCATAAGACATGTTGGATCTCTTATAGAAGGTTACCTCATTGATATGGTATTTATAATGCTTGTGATAATTATGATGAAAGTATGTTGAAACTCTTGTTGTTTTGGTAAAGTTTTATTGAATGAACTCACTTGATCCTATTGATCATGACAAGCATTGTAAACATGATAGAACTATGAGATTGATACTCTAGATCTATTATTAACCGTGGTTATTTTTTTGATATGATTAGTAAAATTGATTACCCCAACTTGATGGATTGACTTGATAGAAGAGATATTTCGTTCATGATCTTTGAAGTATGATGTCTCACCTGTTTGCTACCCCTATCATGGGAATATAACCCTTGATGAAAGTTTGATGTCATGATATAATGAAGTAAATAATGTGAGCATGTTATACCATGATGAATATATGTTTGAATTTATGATCTAACAGATTTGTTGATGCATGAAAATATTATAGACAAGTTGATGACATGAATATAGATGACTAAAGTGGATTCCCATTGAGAACCTCTCCATTAGATCCCTTCTGCTAATGTCATGTATATTATGTACTATTGCAATATGATCTATGTGTATCTGACATTGATGATATGCAACTAAGTTTTGATCTAAGGTAAAAAAGTTTTCTCTAACTCTAAGCCTCAATCACTCAGAGGAAGGCCTATGGGTATGACTATGTTTTTTGAACACAAAATCAAATTTTTGTGCATGAAATCTGATTATCACCTGGAGAATGTCAATTCTGTAGATGTGTAGTAGATATCTGAAATATCTAATAGCATGGAATTTTGAATGTATACTATAATATGAATATGTAGACAAATCTTGTTTTTTCAAGTGACCAGGATACAAAAACATCATTATGTTTGAGGTTTGTATTATGAGGGTTTGAAATGACTTGGTTGATTGATATAGTTGAGAAGTGTTGGGAATTCAAACATAAATTGTTTTGGTATTTCATATTGGTTTTCTATTGGCCTTATCGTTCTTAGCATATTTACAGTTGTATGCATGTAACCTTCATGAGATATCCTTGGTATATGTGTTTGCATCTAGCGGGAAAACATTACTTATGACTTAATTGATATAGATGAGTTTTATGATGTCTGATAATGACTTAGACCTTTGAATCTATGTTTGAGATATTTCTTGGACTATAGACCTTAATATGATGGAAAATTTGTTTCTGAAATGATGTCTAATGATTTGCCTTGACAACTAAAGATTCATATTAATGATAATGATATATGAGAATAGTGACTAACTATGACTTGTATTATAATCATGGGAATGACTTAATGAAATTATGGATTAATATTGTGGTTGATGACAACCCGTTGTAATGATAATAGATGATCTCTTGACTTGATGAAATATCTACCTATCACCTGGACCAATGAACTGACAATGAGATATTTATGAATTTTGATATTAGTATTGATCTCGCTTCTAAACTTTTATGAGTTGATTTAGTTGATTTTACATAATAATGATTTAGAAAAGGATGGGAATGCTGGTTTGGTAAAGTGTTATGGATGCAATGATAATTACATGAAGCAATCCCCCCACCTCGATCCAAATACATTTGAATTGACAATTATCTGATGAAGCCAGGATGTTATATTGATCCAAGCCTTCTCTTCAAAAGTGTTCCAAGGTATGAATTTGATTTTGATTTTGGTTACTAACGATCTACTCTTGTCAAGTAAAGAGCCTCTGATAATACAATTTAGAGGGATATGGTTTCTCAAGCTCGAAATGATGTATCATGGCATGATGAATCAATTTTTGAAAAGATAATATATTTTTTGAAGCTATTAAAGAAGTATTGGAAGATAGAGGTACAAATCCTTGGACACTCTGATTTTAAGTTCAATATGTTGTTGAACCTGACATGGAAACCAAAAACTAATTAAAGCATTGATGTTCCATTTAGAACATCCATTCGTATATACACAATGATGTGCATATAACCTAAGTAAATTCATGATTGGGTCACTTCATTCACATTGAGTTTCCACCGAGAATCCTTCAAGATGTTTACATGAGATGATCTATTCTTGGTCTATAATATTCTTCCTATGATATTTTGACTATAGGATATGTTGATGTTGATTATTGTTGAGATGAGAACATATAAGTGTTACCTGAGTATGAGATATTCCATGATGAGAGGTCCATAGCATGATTGAGGTTGACTATGATGTTTCTAGCATGGATAGTATGAGCAGGATGAAGAAGCTCCTTAGAGAGTTGCATGAGCATGATCTAGTATGACATGGATACATTGTGATGACATAGAGAGGAAAATAATCCCATACATATAGTTGGGACCAAGATCCTGTCATATATTGAGATAGTGCAGTTTTTCGAGACAAGCTTAGGCTTTTGGTTGGTACCTCCTTGAGATGGAGGATGATTATGGTATCCTTTTGTGATTATATGATTATTTATATTCTGACATGATATTTGATTTGATATCCTATATATATTTTCTACTGATACATGATGATTACCTGATACAAGTATGACGAGATCAACGTTGATCGAGGACATTAAGCCATACTCTTTCCCCCTATTTGAGCTCCGAGGGTGAGGAATTGAGATAGAGGGCTTCTGGGGTTGAGGTAACTTTGAACAATAGGGAGTTACCCCTATCTATTACCCATAGGGTTTGAGTAGTAGCTCACCCTATATTGGTCATTTCATAGTATACCCCAGTTGGTATCATACCCAGAAGATGGGCTTGTTGAAATTATCCCTCTCCATCTGGCCAAGGGATGAGGAGGGCCAGAGGCATGTGATCCTTATCTCTTGGTAAGTCGGGTATCTTTTCCAAGATAGATTATGAGCTGCAGGTGTTCTACCACATGACTATACAGGGTCTTTGCTGTGAATAGCAGTAGGCAATAGGATGGGTTGAGTAGTGGCTCTCCTATGTCACCTTTTCTCGATATGGGGTTATAGTTGTTGCTCCCCCCATGAGATTCTAGGTTGAGTAGTATCTCCCCTATGTAGTTCTAGGTTGAGATATGCTCCCTGATTATATGCTTTCTCATGATGATGCAGGATGTAGATTTTACTCCTCGATGATATTTCCGGGTGGTAGCCTGATGAAATTTCCAGGTAGTAACCTAATGACAAATTTCTGGGAAGTAGCTCATCGACTGATATTCCAGGAAGTAGCATGTTCACATAGATTTCTTGTAGTAGTCGATTGATAGATATTTCTAATAATAGTCTGCTGACATATTTTTCAAGTAGTATCTCGCTAGCAAAGGCTCTGGGTTGTAGCCTGATGAATAGAGGGTGGTAGCTTAAGCTACCCTCAAGTAGCAAATTATTCTTCTTCTAGATTCGAGAATATTCAGCATATGAGCAGGAACAATCAATTAATTAGGAATTAACAAGAGATGTACATTTATGATTCAGGATAATGAGATACCTGAGATGTGACATTGATCGATGGTTAGATACACTCCCTAGTTGAGAGGGAGTGTTAAATTTAAGCAATTGCGGTCAAATTTCACACTAGGTAGCTCAAATGATAAATATGATGATTTAATTGAATTCATTTTTTCAAGAGGACCAAAAGTGACCTAAATATCACCTTATTTGGACAAGCATAAGTGGACCCTCATGGAAGCCTATAAATAGAAGAGAATTCAAGCGCATTTTGACATTGATCAATCTCTCTTATTCTCTTGTATTTTTTCTTAGCTCGTACAGGTTTCATGAAGGAAGTTCGCACAGAGGTTCGAGGCTCGCACAAAGGTTAGGGTTTTTGTTCTAGCCGCAGGCACAAAACTAGTGGTTTCGGGCTCTAGGGGTAAACTTGCTATTGGCATGGAAGCGATTGGGGACCCTTAGCTGCATGCACAGAGTGTTATGCCTATGGATAGGGATTCAGTGGCATATCAAGCTACGCTCTCCCACAACCGCAGGCACAAATTATTATGGTAGTGGCTGGGGACCCTTAGCCGCAGGCGCAGAGTGTTATGGTAGTGGCTAGAGGCTCAAAGATGAAATTACAGTACTCCAAAGTTTCCTCTCAGTGGCTACAATGTTCGACAGTATACTACAGGAATTCATAAGATAATATAGCCATCAAAATTAGAGTTTTTATGTTTAGATGCATTTCATGGATATTCTAGTTGTTGTGAAGATATGGATCATTGTACTCTCTTTTGCATAATCATTTTATGACAATATACTAGAAGAATAATTTGAAAGCGGTTTCCACATAGTGGGATTTTCCCTTGTATCCGACCAATCTTGATGTCTCTATGTGTGCATGCTTTTCTTCCTATATTCCTTTATGTTCTGCTACATTGATGATGATGTTATTTTTCTTTCTACATAGTTGCATATGTTGATGAATAATAATGTAAATATGAATAATGTTATGATGTTATGGGGTGAAATTAATATGTTAGTGATGAAATGCAACTATCAAAGAAAATATCAATATAGCCCTATGAAAAATTAACAGCTTAGTTGTCCCGTGTGGTCCGCCCTACACTTTCACTGTCCAATCAAAGGCCCTGCCAGGATGATTTTTCTAACCAATGTGTAATGGCACTTAATTCCTAGTGCATTCCCTTTGTGCTTCCTTATCAAACTTCTAGGCTCCATACCTTTAGGATGACGTGTCCCAGTGGGACCTTCGTTGGACTTGCACACCAATTAAAACATAGTCGTTCTTTCCAGACACATCCTCTTTGTGCACCTTTATAATCCTTCTAGGGTAGCCCTTCCAGGATGATTTCATTCTAATGTCATAAACCCCATGTGGTTCCTACTAAGTGGTGACACGTGTCTCCCATATTTGGCCCATTAGACCACCCAAAAATTTTGAATCTTCCTGTCACATGTCCCAGTACAACTATGACATGATGATGTTATCTACCACCATCATCTCTTGAGAGCCATTCAAGTGCTATCATGTGTCTTTTTGGAGAGCAGAGAGAAAGGGCCATGTGGCCCTTGGTTTTTCACTGACTTCCTTTGCTAAAAATTTAACGGAATGCCGGTTATTTCTTTTATTTTTCTGTCGGTCTGGTGCCCCATCATATGTCACTTTTTCATAGCTCTATGTTCAAGAAATTGTACTCGATACCAATCCATTGTGGTTTATGGTATTAGGGGTAATGGTGCCAAAGTGGTTCTCCATCGTTGATCCACGCGATTGGCAATATGGGAAACCACCTCCCGATGCCTTGAAGCTTAACAAGACTAAATCTTACATTGTTGTCAGAATATCGTCGTGTGGCCTATTGACCACTCTATGTCAAAGACCCTTTTGTGGCTCATTTGCAATTCTTTTTTTTTTAATGTTTCTCAAAATACAAAAAAAATCATATAATTTAAAAAATGAATCCAAATTTCATATGCCGAAACATAATTTTGATTTGTATGTGAAACATTAACATTATGTTAAGGTGGGCCTGAACCTTTTTTTAAAGAACGTGCAACTCACCGGGCAAAAATGAGATGATGGTAGTTGGGAGTTGATCGGAAGAAACCCACGGGCACAAACAGCTCGACAAATAAACTCCAAGATTCCTCTGTAGTTGACTGTGACGTAGGCTCGTGGACTCAAATCAACGGTTCACATTCACTGTGGAGGCACACCTCTGAGAGCCTGTCGTACCCAGGAGTGACCCCATAGTGACGTAAGAAACTAGAGACAGCGTCAGCAAGCGAGCTAACTCACTGTCCATGTCGACGTCCCGTACCTGTCTTTTCATGCATTTAATTGTTATTTTCCCCCCAAATTCCCGCTACTACTAGAAATAGTGAGTCAAAACTCTGTTCTTTTCACCTGCAGTTTTGAGTTCAAATTGTCCAAACCACCCTAATCACCTTTCCCGTCATTTTTGAGTCCATTCAGTTTCCACCTTAAGTGTCAACATGGCCAAACAATCATCATTGTCTAGCTCTTCTTGTCACATTCCTCTCATGGATACAGAGCAGGATGTAATGGGCACTCGTTTCACAGTAGAACATTTTCCTTTGTACCAACAAGTAATTCTTAATCAACACAATTCCCCTATCTTTAGAGCTATGGTCAGGTTTGGATTCTTTTTTGCAAGTGTCCCAAAAACTCTTCTTGTCCCAGAATTCATACAATGGTTAGAATCATCTTTATACCCAAGGAAGTCTTTTGTAATGAACCACTTGGGAGAGAGTTTCTTCCAAGTTTCATCCCTGCTAATTCGTCAAGCCTTATGCTACCAAGAGTCTAAGTCCTATGTTAGTTCTACTGAATAGTAATTGATAGCTTATTATCACAATCTTTCAGGGTAAGATTACATGCATATTTTATTCGTTTTGAAGCCAAAACAAAGATATTTTTCTCGATATGAAAAGGTATTTCCCCTGGAAATTTTTGATGCATATGTCAAGCATGTGTTACAATTTCTATCAAAAATACTTGGAAAGGAAGATGCTTCTTAGATTGACAGGTCAGTGCTTGGATTGTTTGTTTTGATGATGAAATCTGAAGTAGTGTTGGACATCCCATCGTTCTGGCAGGAGAATATTAATTCTCAATTTATGAGCTTGACTCTCACAGGTTCTTTCAATTTTCCCTCAATTTTTACTTATTTGTTCATGTATCAAAATGCAAAAGAGTTTTTGAATTTGGGGTTTAAACATTATGGATTCAAATAAGAAGAGGCAGTCATTAGTATTTTGGACTAACCTGATAAGAAATGAACCTAGTAATGGGGGATTATTTGATTTTGTTGCTTACTACCTGCCAATTGCCTATAAAATATTGAATGGGACTACTCCCCCATGTTTTCTGCCAAAGGCTCAATAATTTCTTCAATTCAGTAATAGTTGCAAATGTGGAGGCTGGTTTGTTTTTTAAGATTATTCAGAAATTAGATTATATGGTGCAGGGGTTGAACCCTATAGATTGCCTACTTTTGTCCCCATGAGAATGTTTTCTTTAGAATTTATTAGACAGAGTTTGAATGTGGACCAGATCAAATTTGTGCCAATGAAGAAAGGACATTTGTTTAAATTACCCATGACTGTTGGACCTTTTATAGTGAATATGAGGCAAGCTACAAAAGAAGCAAATCAAATGCTAGAAGACATGCATCTATTACTAGGTGAAAAGTGGGCTTATGATCCACATCTGTTAGGTCCCTATATTACTAGTGTCGTCCCTTATTGTTGTTAGTGTAGCCCCATTATTGTTATTTTTGTACCCTTGTAACCCCAATATTGTTATTATTGTGCCCTTAAATTATTATTGTTAGGTCGGCTAGGATTATATTGTGACCCCATGGACTCCTATATATAGAAAGAGGTTTTTCCATTTGTATCATCCAAGAATTTTTCATTTATGTAATTTAAAGGATGTTCCCCCCTCGAATTGGCTTATTTTAAAGTCATTTATATCTCTTTTCTTATATTTTTGGAGCTGGTTTCATAACATTCGGTATCAGAGCTTTGGACTCTAGGGTTTTGCTGCTCCAAACAGGTCATCGTGGCATTTGCGCTATCACTTTTTTCTGTGAAGGTTCATAAACTGAAATTTTTATCACGCGAAGCCAAAATCCTGAGGATCTTCGTGTAAAAATATCAGATCTTGGTTCAGAATAGATTGGAAGATATGATCTGTGGAAGTTAGGGTTTTTTCAGGCTCTCGAATTTCTTCTCAAAGAGGTGACCGTGGGAAATTCGTCATAACCCTCTCTCTGAGTATCAGATTGGAATTATGTAGAAAGTGGTCACAAGTACACGAAATTTAGTTTCTTTTGTATCAATTTTAGAGCCAAAGTAGGAAACAGTGACATGTGGCATGCCATACAAGTTCTCTCTACCAAATCAATCCATAATTAGGTCATTGTGGAAGATTGGGCATAACTTTGTCTTGAAGAATCCAAATTAGGTCATACCTATGACATTCAAAAGAAGATTCACAGGGATACTACAGGACCAAATTTCAGATATTGAAGGTCTGAAATCATAGATATAATTCAGTTTCAATATCAAGCTCCTCAAAATCAAGAGAAAGGTGTATATTTTTTTTTCGAAATGCGTAAGTCTTGTTTGAAAAATTAGTTTGAATTGATTCCACGGGAATATTGTAGAATAGATATCAGTATTGGGTTCTAAAATTCCCCCTAAAAATAATTCAAAACCCATTAAGCCTTCAGAAGGCTCTACTATGACTCATGAAGACGAATAAATGCAACATGACATATCAAAATTATAAGAGCAAGTGCACCAAATTTCGCTCTCACAAAGAGAAAAAAAATGAAATGGAAATTTTGAAGAAAGGAAAGGAAGCTAAGATGGATGGTTTGAAGAATGGAATGAATGGAATGGAATCTACGATGGATGACATGGAAGCTAATATCGATGAAAAAATGGAAAACATGAAGAATAATCTAAAAGCAGACATGGAAGGTTTGACAAAGTTTATAAAAGAAATGTTTCCTAATGGCGAAAAGATAGTAGAGGAAACTCATGTTGAGAACAAAATAAATGTTAATCATGATTTCATAAACTCTAATGTTGGATCGAAGACCCACCATATTTCAAAGATCGATATGAGGAAGTTTGATGGCAAGGATCCCGTAACATGGATACTACAGATGGAGCAATATTTTGATCTCAATAATGTGCAAAACACACAAAAGGTATGCATTGCAACTTTATATTTAGAACAAAATACATTTGTATGGTATCGAAGGCTTTTCTCCCATAAAAAATTATCACTTGGTCAATTTTTACAAAGGAAATGATAGCACATTATGAGGATTCAAAGAGCAACACCTTTTTTAGTCAATTAATAAATCTCAAACAAAAGGGTTTAATGGTGGAGCACATTGAGGACTTCAAAAAATTGAATATAAGGGTAACTGATATTCCAGAGGAACACATGATTGATGTCTTCATAGGGAATTTAAAGGATAACATCCAACATGAGGTTTGTGTTTGGGAACCTGATTCATTGGAAAAGGCATTCAGGTTGGCAAGAAAAATTGAATGTAAAATTATGGCGACAAGGAAGCCTACCACTCACATATATAAAGATGGAAGTGTTTCTACTCCCAAAATTCCACAACCTACAAGGTTGAAACCACAAAAATTGGAAGAAAAACGAGCAAAAGGGCTTTGCTACAGTTGTGGTAGCAAATACACCAAAGGTCATAAGTGTGCTGAGAATAAATTATTTTACATAGATTGTGAAGAGGAGGAAGAAAATGAACAAGAAACTTCAAAATAAGAGGATATACACCAAGAAATAACCCTAGAAGAAGAAGAAATGAGTATGAACATATCGTGTAATGCATTGGCAGGAATTACCACTCCTCAAACTCTCAAGATAGAAGGACATATCAAGAATAAAAAGGTAATAGTGTTGATTGATTCGGGTAGTACTCATAATTTTATTCATCGTAAGGTAGCCAAGGAATTGAATTTTTTCCTATACCCAACACCAGAATGTCAAGTGATGGTTGCAAAGGGAGGAACTATAAATTGCTCTAAAAAATGCCATAATATCAAGCTAACCATGGGGGAATATGTATTGTATAGTCCAATTATTTCCATTCCAATGGGATATTCTAATGTTGTATTAGGAGTACAACGGTTACAATATTTGGGGATGGTAGCTTTTAATTTTCAAGAATGTTTCTTGAAATTTTGTTCGGAAGGAAAGGAAGTCGAATTACGTGGTATTGCAGGGAAGCCGAGAAAGATAATAAACTCTAATGTCATGAAAAAGCTTCTGAAGAAAGAACAACAAGGCATAATTGCATAATTATGCTCACTAGAAGTTCCAACATCAAAATCATCTATTTCTCCAGATCTCCAAAAAGTCTTGGACAATGATTCCAAGGTGTTTGAAAATCCCAAAGGACTCCCACCTATTTTTGATCATGATCATGTTATTCATTTGATTCCAGGAAGAGTTCCTCCAAACATCAGGCCTTACAGATATCCTTATGTCCAAAAGAGCGAAATTGAACATATGATTGCAAAAATGTTAGAGGCTGGTATAATTCAACCTAGTCAAAATTATTTCTCTGCTCCATTCGTATTGGTGCACAAGAAGGATGGATAATGGTGCATGTGTCCATATTTTAGGGAGCTCAATAAGCTCAATATTAAAGATAAATTTCCTATTCCTGTGATTGATGAATTATTGGATGGATTACATGGAGAAATTTATTTTACCAAGTTGGATCTTCGTTCAGGATATCATCAAATTAGAAAGAAGGTCAAGATATCTCAAAACAAACATTTCGAATTCATGAGGGTCATTATGAATTTTTGGTCATGCCTTTTGGCCTTACCAATGCACCTTCTACATTTCAAGGGTTAATGAATTCCATTTTCAAACCCTTCCTTAGAAAATTTGTGCTAGTATTTTTTGATGATATACTAATCTACAGCAGGTATTGGAAGGATTATGTTCAACATGTTGACAATGTGTTCAAACTATTGGAGGAGAAACAATTGTATGCAAAAACATCCAAATATTTCTTTGGAGTACAAGAGGTGGAATATCTGGGTCATATTGTATCTCACAAGGGTGTTAAGTTAGACCCTAACAAAATTAAAGCCATTAAGGAATGGAAAGTCCCCACAACCATAAAGTAGAGGATTTCTCAGGTTAACAGGGTATTATTGCAATTTTATTAAGAATTATGGGAGAATAGCAGCACCTATAACAACATTATTGAAGAAAGATGAATTTTCATGGACTCCTCAAACAACTAAGGCCTTTGAACATCTTAAAGAGGCAATGTGCCTAGCACCGGTCTTAGCTACGCCAAACTTCAAAAAAACCTTTATTATGGAATGTGATGCATCAGGAAATGGAATTGGTGTTGTTTTGATGCAATAAGGAAAACCCATTGCTTTTGAAAGTCGTCCAAACAAAGGAAAGTATTTAAAGAAAGCTATTTATGAGAAGGAAATGTTAGCAATAATACATGTACTAAAGAAATGGCGAACTTACCTAATGGGAAGACACTTCAAGGTAAAAAATGATCATGATAGTCTTAAACACTTTTTGGAACAAAGACTATCTTCAGAAGAGCAACAAAAATGGGTCACAAAGATGTTGGGTTATCACTTTGAAATCATCTACAAAAAAGGTAGCTAAATGTTGTTGCAGATGCACTCTCAAGAAATAATAAAGAGGTGGAAGCATTGCTTTGTGCCATTTCTATTATCCAACCAGATTGGATAACCGAAGCAAGGGATGAATGGAAGAAGGACGAAGAAGTGTGGATACTCATTCAAAAGTTGCAACAAGATCCTAGTACATATGATACATTAAGTTGGAAAAATTATTCCTTATGGTACAAAGATCGCTTATATCTTTGTAAGAATTCCCAACTAAAACAAAAGTTTCTTTTGGAATTGCACACTTCTCCTTTAGGAGGACACTCAAGATTTTGAAAACTTACCACAGGGTAAAAAAAGATTTTTTTTGTGATGGCCTTAAATTTGATATTCAAAATTTTGTGGCAGAATGTTTGGTTTTCCAGCAAAATAAAGTTGAGACAATTAAGACCCCCGGTCTTCTACAACCTTTATCCATTCCAAGTCAACGTTGGGAGGAGATTTCAATGGATTTTATCACAGGTTTACCTAAGTTCGAAGGAAAGAGTGTCATCATGGTGGTAGTTGATAGACTTACCAAGTATGCACACTTTTCTGCATTATCTCATCCATTTAAAGCAAGTACAGTCGCTACTTCATTTATGGAAACAATTCAAAAGCTACATGGAAACCCAAAGATTATTGTAAGCGACAGAGATCACATTTTTATTGGAATTTTTTGGACAGAATGATTTTCTTTTTTGGGTACTCAACTAGCTCATAACTCATCTTATCATCCTCAATCCGATGGTCAAACTGAGATAATGAATAAATGTTTGGAAGGATATCTTCGTTGTTTTGTATCTAATAAACAAAAAAAATGGGTCAAGTGGTTACCTCTCGCTGAATGGTGGTATAACACTTCCTTCCATATCGCAGCAAAAATGACCCCATTTATGGCACTTTATGGATATCATCCACCATCCATCACATCATCTTTAAGAGAAAATTATATGGTTCAAGTAGAGGAAGATCACATCGAGCATCAACAAGAAGTTCTCCAACTCTTAAAGGATAACCTATTTGTTAACTATTGAATATGTCAACAATCCTACTCCAAGTATCAGCTTGGATAATGAAGCAAAATACATGTTTGAGGATGAATCGAGTCAATCAGAGCATCAATCTCACAATTCGGATCACTCTGAAAATGAATCTGATCCAGAAAGGATAGTCCAGAAAAGATAATCGATTAGGTAATCTAAGAGATAGAGACGCAGGAGCAAAAATAAATTAATGGAACAGAGTCAACTTCTCAAGAATTTTAGCACAGTCATGACACACTAGATCAGTCTGAAAAGTCACAACCAAAGAATTTTAGTAGTGAATGGGAGGAGTTTTCTGAAGCAATAAAAACTCCTAAATCCAATCCCAATACTGATCAAGTAACTAGCTTTCAAACACCTGAACATTCCCAAAAGATAGTGGAAACTGTTAATCCACTACAACAAGTTCTAGAGACTCATGATCGAGAGATCATACCAGCCTACCCTACAAAACAAATAGTTTTATAAGTTGAAGAAATTCCTTCACTGGACATCTTCTACAGTCCTAGCTATAAGGCTTTAGTTAAGAGGAACAAAAGGAGAAGAACAGATGAAACAATCTCAAACCTCACAGATGAATCAATTGACGTATTATGGAAGGATTCCTTAGATGACCCTACAGAACATCTAACTAAATTATCACATTATGCAGGGGCATATGTTACTGCCACTGTTGATAAAGCTATTGAAGTTAGAGTGTTGTTGAGGCAAAAGGAAGCCAAAGCACAAGAACTAGAGAGGTTGTTAAATGAAGAAAAATCCAACTCCAGTGAGAAAATCAAAGCAAAGATAGCCCAATTTCAAAAGGATTTCGAGAGTCTTAAATTGCAGCATCAGGCAAAAATCAATGAGAAACAAGCACAACTAGAAACAGAAATGACCAGGTTACAGAGCCAACCGCAACTAGAGCAATTTATAAAAGAAGCATTGGATGTAAATTCTAAGTTAAATAAAGAACATGAAGTATTTTGTCATCAAGCTTCTATTATTGACTCTTATTATGATTCAAATAAAATACCGATCCAGCAAATAGTTATCCAGAAACTTGAATGTGAAAGACTCGAAAAGAAAATCACCGAACACATTCAATGGCAAGCATTAGACTTAGGAAAGGAAGCTAATCTACCTTAGGTATATCAGTTTCATAAGGAGATCCTATTCAACTATTGGGAAGCACAAATCAAGCAGGCAGAGAAAGCAACAACGAAAACATCAAAATTATCAAATGAAATTATTGAATTTGTATGTGAACAACTAGTGAAAGCAGAACTTCACAAAGAGTACACGTCTGAAGTGTTCTAAGAAGCAAAACAACTAGAAACACAGTGGAAGCAAAAGGCAGACACACATGATGAAGTAATTAAAAAGGTAAATAAGTTAGATCAAGAAAATTATTGGAATTTTCTGATCAAACCTTATCATCAGTATCAGATTCTACAATCCTTAACAGATTCAACAAAAATATTGCAACCAATAATTTCAAACGTAGTATTCAAGGGACAGGTTGGATCGTCGCAGCCAGCTCAGTTCAAGCCCATGATAGATTATTTTCAACTTCGTGACCAAATCGAGAAGAAAGGGCGGAATTAATAAATCAAAATTGTTATTTTATTTTTTTAGATTGTAGTTTAAGTTAGTCTTACGAGGATGGTTGTTTGAAACCTCCTCTATATTTTTGTAATAATCTATTTTAGAACATAGTTAGTTTATTATTTAAACTGCTCTCATGCATTTAGAGAAGGGTCCAAAAATTTGTCAAACCATTTGCAAAGAATGCACTATTGTAAGTTTGTGAATGCTTTGATGAATTAATGGAACACCTCTGTTATCTTTTGACAATTAAAGCTATTTAACTGATGTTACACTACTGTACTCTTTAAATTACTTGAAAGTGAGAAGGAGAAGATCAATTACTGTCAATTTACATGAGTAGAACTTCATACATATGGTACTTTTATTCACTTGTATTAAGTCTTACTTTATATATTGACAATCATCTTTTTATTGCATTATATATTTGAAACGATTATAGATGAATGTTACATGCACTTCTGTTCTAATATTTTTCTATAGTTTCTTATTGAATGTATAATCACACATATGACTGCGATATATTTTTCACAATTCTTCTAGTCAAACTATTTTTTTAGAATAATCATCTTACATAATTTTCATCTCTTTCAAATGTTAAATGATCTATATCACTAGCAGTTGAAGGATATCTTTTCAAATCGCATAAAGGAAGAAACACCCCAGGTATATAGTAGAATAAATAGTTTAGACAGATGCATAAGATAGATCAAAATAATTTTCCATTTGCATGTCATATAATCACACACCCTCAAAATCATCCTTATTGGGAAATTGGTCCCATTACCCCCATTCGGAGCCACTACACCAAACGGAAAAGGAGCTGCTTTAAGGTCCAGACCGGGTGGTTTTCCCCCATGTTTTGGCAGCAAAATTCTGAGGCCTCAAAATTCTGGCGCTAGAAGGAGGGCCTGAACCCCTGTGAATGTAAAAAATATCTGATCAATCTAAAGGTCGATCGAAGAGTCTCTCTCCCTCTAGATCCCCTTCAACTTCCAGAAAATTATCTACATCCTCATCTTTAAAATTTGAATTTGATCATCCTTCTCCTAAGTCTCGTATTGATACTCAACTTATACTATCTTCTGATTCCCATCAAGCTTCCCCAGAAGTTCAGTCTTTGATAGAAAATTTAGAGAGAGTCTCTATTTTTGCTGAAAAGTCTGAATCTTCTCAAATATCGGATGTCAGTATTTCGTCTTCGTTACAGCCTCGAAGATATTAACTCGATTAGAAATTCAAAAGACAGGAATTCTCCCTTTTAAGTTTCCCATCGATAGTACTCGAAAGAGACCAAAGAGGACTCAATCAGAGTCAATCGCTAGCGAGATCTTATCCCATTCACCTCCATTACCTCCGCTCATTTCCAAAACTTCCATTCCAACAATCAGTGTTACTTTGACTAGTTCCAGTACTCAAACTACTATCCCTTCAACTAGTCCTAGCACCTAGTCTACCTCTTCTTCAACTCAAACTCCACCCAACTAACCTATCCAAAATACAATGGCAGGTCAACCACCTCCACCAAATGTAAACCCATGGAGCAATCCAAGGGTTGTAAACATGCCTGGTCCTCTTCATGCACTTCCAAAATATCTTGAAAGATGGCTACCTAAATTTAATCCTGATGATGGTCTCCCTGTAGAAGACCACATTCACAATTTTATCTTAGCTGTCAATTTAAATGGAGTAGTTGAAGAGGATTGCGTTGTAAGATTATTTCCATATACTCTAAAAGGATCTGCAGGATCCTGGTATTTTTCACTACCTGCCTGCTCTATAACTAGCTAGAATATGTTCGAAGAACAATTTCTAGCTAAGTTTGGGGATGACAGGACCACTGCAATGCTCATCAATGATTTGTCAAATCTAAAAGCTAAAACAGGTGAGAAGATAAAAGATTTAAATTCAAGATTTAATAAATTACTCAATAAAATTCCTGCTACAGCAATTCCTGGTGCATAAGTCCAAATTGAGAGGTATATTTCATCTCTTCCATCTAATATAGCTATTTTTGTTGATAGAGAAAAACTGGAAACACTTGCAGAAAATATGAAAGAATCTCTATCTGTAGAGAAATGCATAACCTCTCTTGAGAAAAAGAATTCTCAAGAAGATCAAAAATCAAAGAAGGTGTCTTTCAAAGATGATTCTAAAAAATAAGGCACCAAAAGATCCTTTCAACGTAGAAGGTCTTCAAAAAGTTTTGAAAACTATGAAAAATGAGATGGCAGATATCAAGGAACAAGTTGCTGAAAATGCTACGTCAAAAAATACTTTCAGAAAATTTGAGAAAGGTCAATCCTCTAATACTCAACCTCCAAATATCATATCTAATGTTGAATCTGATCAAGATACAGAGGAAGAAGAAGATGATGACGAAGAATAAGTTGAACTAAATGGAATGTGGGATTTCATCCTACCAAATGAAGAACAACATGAAGCTTTACCTATGAGCACAAGGAGAAAAAAGACTACTGAAGCAACACAACCAAATCAACAGAAAAATATTTCAACTCCTGCTAAAGACAAATCGGTAAGCAAAAACTCTAATTCTAAAGCTACACAAACAAGTCCCTTTACTTCAGACACTCCACCTACATCTAAGACAATGGTAGTCTCATACACAAATGAGTATAATTTATTTGAAGATATGAATAAAACCAGGGCCAATATTTCAATCCATGATCTTACTAAATTAAAGAAGCAACATAAAATCTCACTTAGAGACTTAAATGTGGTTCCTGCTTCAAACATACCAGCTCCAGTAATAGTACAAGCTACTAATGAAATGGGTAAGCCACCTTCTCCTTCAATGAAATTGATGTTACAAACTTGATTATGATAGGTGATCGATCCATCTCTCATACTCCTCCTTTTATTTTAACCTATGAGATCTACAACAAAAATGTCCATATGTGTTTAATAGACTCAAGGGCTTCCTCAAACATAATGCCGAAATTAGTTTGTGCCAAGTTCAACATAACTCCGCAGATTTCACCTGTTCATATAATACAACTTGATAGAACCAGAGTAGAGGTGGTAGTCGAAATAAATTTTGTTTCCATCATATTGTCATCAAACCCCAGATTTACTCAAATAATTGATATATTAGTGGCTGATATTCTTGAATTTTACGGCTTAGTTTTCAGCCGAGAATGGTCTGAAGAACTTCATGGTTATTTTGCAACAGACTGGTCACATATGTGGTTACCATATAATGGAAAGCCAAATCAAATTCGGGTAGACCGTGAAAATTTCATGAAGCATACAATCACTGATCTTGATGGAGTAAATGAGCCAGTAGCATTCAATAACAATAGCATTCAATAACAACATTATTGGAAACTACTCAGCAGGGTCATTTTTGGGAAATTTCAATGCTCAACCATCATCTTTCTTTGATAATGCAGTTGTTTCTCAAATTGATAATTTTTCCCAACCAGATAATTCCAAATGTATAAATTTTCCAGATAGAAAAGTAGTTAATTCTTTGTTTTGGACTCTTTATTTCGACGGTTCTAAATCCAAAGATGGTGCAGGTGCGGGTTGTATTTTAATAAACCCAGAAGGAAAAAAGACCATGTTAGTCTACAGATTAGAATTTGATTGTACAAACAATGTAGCTGAATACGAAGCATTAGTTCAAGGCTTGTTAAAAGCTATTGATCTTAAAATCAAGTATCTGAAAGTTCTAGGAGATTCAGAAATCATTGTTAGATAGGTAAGAGATACCATTCATTGTAATTCTGGAAACTTAAAGCATTATCAATCATTAGTCCAAGAATTAACCACTCATTTCTTAGCCTTCAACATTTCTTCTGTACCTAGAATGCAGAATGCTAGTGCAGATCTACTGGCTAATGTAGCATCAAAGTTAATCCCATCCCAAGAATTTAGTCCCGATAGATTTTCTATTGAATTGATTTTTAGACCATCTATTCCTAATAATATTACCAATTGGAGAGTATTAAATAAAGATTTAGATATCATATATTTTTTAACTTCTAAAGGATCTTATGATAGTCAAATTTTGGATGAAAATGAACATCACATTCAGATTAAAAAAGAACAAGACGAAAATCCTATTCCTAAATCTGTTGTCAAGTTAGAAGACCTATATGATCTAAAAGACAGGTTTAAAAGAGTTACTAACTCCAAAACACAAATCTCTACCTTATTATTTGAGTTAATAAATCTAGGAACTGACGAAAAACCTCAAAATGTAAATCTAGGTCTTGGTCTATCTTTCGAAGAAAGATTATCACTTATCAGATTGTTTAGAATGTACAAAAGTGTCTTTGCTTGTGATTATACTGATCTTAAAACATATGACACATTTTGATTCAACATGCAATTCCTATGATCTCAAAAGAAAAGCCTATACAGCAGAAATTGAGGAAGATTCATCCAAATCTAGAAAATCAAATTAAAACTAAACTAAACAAACTCCTCAAGGTAAAAATCGTATTTCCAATCAGGAATTCTAAATCGGTATCAAATTTGGTACCTGTTAGGAAGAAGAATGGTGATATTAGAATTTTCATTGATTTTAGGAATTTAAACAAAGCTTGTCAGAAGGACAACTTTCCATTACCAACCATGGAATAAGTACTGCAGACAGTAGCTGGTTCTGAACTCATGTCCTTTCTAGATGGATTCTCGAGATATAATCAGATTCTCGTACATGCAGACGATAGATTGAATAGTACGTTCAGAACCAAGTGGGGAACTAATGCCTTTTGGATTAATTAATTTAGGTGCAAATTTTCAAAGAGCTATGGACACAGCTTTTAGGGGGCTCATAAATAAAACAGTGGTTATTTATTTAGATGAAATTAAAGTATTTTCTAAACAAGTAACCAATCATGTGAATGACCTAAAAAAAGTCTTTTAACGATGCAAAAGGTATGACATCTCAATGAATCCAAAGAAATCATTTTTTGCATTAGATGAAATAAAATTTTAGGATTCATTGTGTCAAAAAGTGGAATCTATATTGATCCTGAAAGAATTGAAGAGATCAAACGAATTCATTTCCCTCATAACAAGAAAGCTATGTAGTCATTTCTTGGGCAAATTAATTTTTTTAAAAGGTTTGTCCCCGAATTTTCGCAAATCATTTAATTACCTTTACAGAACATGATTAAGAAAAATTATGTCTTTAAATGGGGACATAATGAAAGAGAAGCATTTGATTTGATTAAACAATCAATTGTCAATGCTCCATTCTTGACTACCCTCGATTTTCTTAATCCTTTTACATTATACACTTTTTCATTGGATACATCATATGTTGTTGTTTTAACACAACTGAATGACCAACAAATTGAAGCACCAATATATTTTTTTAGTTCAAATTTTCAAGGTGTAGAAATAAATTATACATCTGTCGAAAAGAAAGAATTTGTTTTCTTTAAGGCTATAAAGCATTTCATACCTTTTCTCCTAAAAAATCACACTAAAATCATAGTTCCATTCTCTGCAGTAAGACAACTCTTGATGCAAAGATAATTAGGAGAGAAGAGGGCTAACTAGGTTACCGCTTTACAAGAATATGATGTAGAAATTAGACCCTCTAAAATTTTTAGAGGTCAAGGTTTTTGCAGAATTCTTACAAGAGCATCCCATCTATCATCAGAGGAAGATTCAAGTAACAATGTGCAAATATCAGAGGTAAGCCTCAACAATGCACAATCACAATATGTCAATCTTATATTCTATTTGAAGAATGGATATGCTCCGAATCAACTCAGTAACAAAACAAAACAAGCTTTAATATTAAAGGCCAAACAATATGAATTAATCAACGATGTGTTATTTAGGAGAAATTTTGATTCTGTACTTTTAAGATGCTTAGAAAAATCTGAAGCAGAGAAAGTCTTGCAGGAACTCCATGATGGACCAACTAGAGGACATTTTGGAGGAAATACGACATCACACAAAATCCTGCATGCAGGTTACTATAGGCCAAAACTTTTCGAAGGTGCTCATGAATATGCAAGAAAATGCAAAGTGTGTCAAAGTAAATCTGGAAGACAAAGAAAGTCAGCATTCCCATTATATCCAGTCGATATCGAACAATCATTTGAACAATGGGGATTAGATTTAATTGGTGAGATTGTTCCTAACTCTTATAAACAATAGAGATATATCTCACAATTACAGATTACTTTACTAAATGGGTGTAAGAAATTCCACTAAAAGTATCCAACTCTGAGAATATCATTGATTTCATCGACCCAAATATCATAACCAGGTTTGGCTTACCTACTGCTTTAATGTTCGATAATGCATCTTACTTTTCAGGAACTTCTATGATGGAATTTGCAATTAAAAGAGGTTTTAAACTTAAGTATTCTGCAAATTATTATCCGCAAGGAAATGATTTGGCAGAATCTACAAACAAGAACTTAATTAGGATAATCAAAAGAACTGTGATCAAAACCAACGAAATTGGCATAAGTCATTAATCTTTTCTCTTTGGGCAGATCGAATAACTCAAAAAACTTCTATTGGAACTTCTCCATTTAATCTTGTCTATGGAAAAGAAGTGGTACTTCCCACCAACGCAGTTATTCCCTCTCTTTCCTTAGTACAATTTATTGATGAATCTCCTGCTTCTTCTTTACAACTTAGACAATGTAAAATTCTTAAGTTAGAGGAAGAAAGAGAAAAAGCCAAATAGACTCATGCACACCATCAACAGATAGTAAAAGCCTCATTTGATTCAACTTTTGTTACTCCAAAAAAATTTCAAATTGGTGATCTGGTATTGAAATGGGACAAAGCGCATGAGGAAAAAGGTAAACACACGAAGTTTCAAAAACTGTGGCTAGGTCCATTCCAAATAATCGAAGAAATAAACTCATCAACATTCTTATTGCAAGATCTATCAGGCAAAAGAGATTCTTTGCCTGTTAATGGGCAGATTTTGAAAAAATACTTTTCATAGGAGGTAACCCCTTCTGTTCCTTGTATACTACTGTCTTTTTCTTTTCCTTAGAAGAAATAAAAAGTTGCTTTGTATAAATTTTTGGTTTTTCAAAATAAAATCTTAGATGATCCTTTTTGATTTATCACTTATAGAAATAAGAAGTGTTAAGGAAACAATCAAAAGATTTGAAAGACAAATAGATTTTATTTTCACTGAAAGATGTAATTTCACTAAAATTATTTATTCTCTGATGAAATCTCATCCTTATATAGCATGATTACTCTCTTATCAGTCAAGAAAAGAATCTTTAACATAGTAAAGACTCTTTTACAGAAAAGAAATCTAAAACTCAACATTATCATCCAAAATCCTCAAAAGGACCAATGATTCACTCCATCCAGGAAAACTTATAATTTTTTTAAACAAATTCAAAAAATATTACAACTAGAAAAACTTAAAAGATAATAAGTCTCATCAAGAGCTTGTTTACCATGTTCATAGGGAAATATTTAAACTGACATTACCAATACTGCCTACCAAAACAGGGTAATGACTTGATATTATATCAAGAGGACAAGGGGTCTCATCAAGAGCTAGCTTGATCAGTTTAATTACAACTAGTGAATGGTATTGTCATTATTTGGTTACCAAGCCAAGACAATGGCTTTTAAGTAAATAAAAATATGTTACAAAAAAGAAAATTTTCAAAAAATTAGAGTTTATTTTTGAAAATTGTAAGAAACACTAGATGGGACAATGAATCATTGCTGGGTAAAAGGTAACCCTGCCAAAATATTAAATTACCTATTGGCACAGAGGCTCTACCTGTGATAAAAGAGAAATTTTTTATAAAGCTGATCTGTAAGAGCCACCTGCTTTATATCTTTGAATTGAGTAAAGACTGATATAGATTTTCATACTTATATCTTTAAAAGAGGGATTCTTATGAATAGTAAATAAGAGAAATTTCATTGCTTAGTAAAATATATTATTTGTTTGAAATTCATTCCTGCAACTACTTTTATTTTCAAAAAGTTTTTAGAGATTTCAAAAAGATAGTCAGAGATAGCTGGTTCTCCCAAGTGAATCGTCAATTGTTGTGCTATACAAAACCCCCCATTTATTTTAATAAAAGGGGACCCTTTATAAATAAATAGGAAATTTATTTTTAGCTTCAAACACTTCAATTACCGTTATATTCTCTTTATCGCATCGCACCTTATTTAAAACAACCAACTCATAAAGAAATTCGATATAAATGCGATTGTGCGGACCCAATGAGCCAACAAAGTAATAAAAATAAATTTCTAAAGTCCTATTAAGAACGACCTCTTGACTTTTTAATGCACAATTCGCATTTCGCATGACTTAACCAAAAACAAATTCATTATCACATAAAAGTTGCGATGTGCGGTTTGCGCACATCGCATTTCGCAGCATTTATGGGTAAACATCACAAATGGTAAAATTTATATATGGCGATGTGCGAACTAACGACATTTAATTACTTGAGCATGTGAAATGACTTATGTCGTATCAAAACAAAATTTGAGATCTAATGACTTAAATTTGATTGATACATATTTCGTGTGAAGATGTAAGAAATTCGATTTTGAAATAATTATCGATGATTGTTGTTATATTTGAAAAGATTCATATCTATTCGAGCATGTTTGATATAAAAAATGGATATGACTCTCTGTTATCTATGATTTTAATGCTCTCCATGTTTACTTGAAATCAGGAAACGTTTTAACGGATTAAGGAAGATTGAAATGAGCACGAAGGGCAAAGAGATTTCTCAAGCACTGCCTACTGAAGACTCAGACATGTCTCCCCTATTTTCAGATACCAACTACAACAAGGATTGTGGTAGTTCATCATGGGAAGCAATGTATAAACTGTTTGAAGATGAAAATCCAAAATTAATAACCAAAGTCTTTACAACAGGCACGACATCTACTTCAGATGCGACCTACTTTGATGTTGCATGTTCATTTGTCCACAAAGTAGCCGCAAGACCGAAAATTCTCCCTTACACAGACATGGTTAAGTGGGTAATTGACCACTTAAGCATAGATGATAGGAAATTCAAAGATTCAAAGGGAGAAAACATAGGGTCTTTTAGGGCAGAAGATTTACAAGCAATGTACCATCTACCCTCCTCGCAACAGAAATATGACAAGGCTTTTCTGTAAAGCTTTAGAGAAAAGCATCTAGATCTCATGAACGTTATCAAAGAATGGAAGGAATACCACGGAAAGATGAAGTGAGATAAACTCGGTACGTACCCAATTTCCCAAATTCCTTCCCCTTATTGTTATGTTGCCGATATGTTGTGTAGATTGTTCGCCAAACCTGATACCACTAGGTTTTCAGTAGACTGGGTTCCATTGATTGGCGCAATCATCAATTCCTCAATTATGAATTGTTAAGCCCCTATATTAATAGTGTAGCCCCTTATTATGTTAGTGTAGCCCCCCTTATTGTTATTATTGTACCCCCGTAACCCCCATATTGTTATTATTGTGCCCTTACATTATTATTGTTAGGTCGGCTAGGATTACATTGTGGCCCCACTAGGATTATATTATGGCCCCATGGATTCCTATATATAGAAGGAGGTTTTGTTCATTTGTATCATCCAAGAATTGTTCATTCATGTAATGTATTGGAGGTTGCCCCCTCGAAGTGGCTCATTTCTAAGGCGTGAATATCTCTTTTCTTCTCTCTTTGGAGCTGGTTACACAACATTTGGTTTCAGAGCTTTGGGATTCTAGGGTTTCGCTGCTCCAAACAGGTCATCGTGGCATTTTCGCTATAACTTTTTTTCTACGAAGTCTCAGAAGCTGAAATTTTTAGGGTGCGAAGAAAACATCTTGAGGAAGCCTGTGTAAAAATTTCAGATTTTGGTTCGGAATAATTGCGGAGATATCATCTGTGGAAGTCAGGTATTTTTTCAGGCTCCTAAACAGGTCATCGTGGCATTTGCGCTATAAAAATTTTTCTACGCAGGTTCAGAATCTGAAATTCATATGGTGCGAAGCTGAAATCCTGAGGAAATTTGTCAAAAAATTTCAGAACTTGGTTCGGAATATTTTTGGAGATATGATCTGTGGAAGGTAGTGCTTTTTCAGGCTCCTGAATTGCATCTCAAAGAGGTGATCGTGGGAAACGTTCAATAACTCTCTCTCTCGGAGATCACTGGAGCTGCTCCGCCTCTTCGAGTACATCCTGCCTCCATGTTTCGTGCTTAAAGAAGGTTATAGGTGAAAATCTTCCAGTTCAAACAATATTGCTAGAACTTGATGAGGAAGGAAAAATCATATTGGAACCTGAAGCGGTCACGGAAACAAGAACTCGACAACTACTAAATCGATCAATTTCAGAGTATCTCATCAAGTGGAAGAACTTACCCACTGAAGATTCTACATGGGAGGATGAGAATTTTATACAGAAGCACCCAGAGCTACTCAAGCATTGAGGACAACACTTTTTTGAAGGAGAGGGGCATGTTAGGCCCCTATATTACTAGTATAGTCCCTTATTTTTGTTAGTGTAACCCCCTTATTGTTATTATTGTACCCTTGTAACCCCCATTTTGTTATTATTGTGCCCTTAAATTATTATTGTTAGGTCGGCTAGGATTACATTGTGGCCCACTAGGATTACATTATGGCCCCATGGACTCCTATATAGAAAGGAGGTTTTGTAAATTGTATCATCCAAGAATTGTTCATTTATGTAATGTATTGGAGGTTGCCCCCTCGAAGTGGCTCAATTCTAAGGCGTTTATATCTCTTTTCTTCTCTTTTTGAGTTGGTTACACAACAAATCAGAGAAATATCCTATCTGACAGTTTAGCCAAACACATCATAGAGTATAGGAATAAAAGGAGTGTTTCATCTAGAGAAATACCTCCCTTTTATATGTCTACCTATGTCATGGATGCAATCTACTTTTCTTCTAGTTTTCCTACCATGGGATGGAAATGGACTACCCAAGACCCTACCCCAATCCACATTTACCACAGAGACCTTTGGGATTCAAACTTTCACCTGCATTTTTATAAAAAAAATTATGGAGTCATATTGCCTATGCACAAAATGATATTCAATAAGAAGGCCCTAGGGTTTCTGAAGAGGCTAGCACAGATATTCTTTCTGTGGCTAGATGGTTTGCAGAAGATAATTTTACATAAGTCATAGTATTCAGGACCTATGCTTCTCCCCACATCCTACCATATTATGTTCCTGATAAGTTGCTTGCACGAGAGATAGCCTAACAGCTTGTTAATGGTGTCACTAAACAGCTGAAATATGCTAAGAAGGCCATTTGGCCTAATTTCCTTGTACAGTGTGGCACTTTTTCAATTTTTTGATATTGGCCATACCTACAAGGAGGTTTCCAAGATTAATCCATTGAAATTAGCAGTAAAGCCAAAGAGGCTATACGATCCAAATGATGTAATTATTACACCACATAGCTCAAAATGAAGCCTTTTGTAAAGGAAATAGATGGATTTGATGATCTCTTCCAAGGCATGGAAAATTTTTCAAATATAATCAAGTTTGCATCCAGCCAACTGAGCCAAGATGATTTGGAAGCATTCCAAATATATAGAAAGAAGATACTGGAGAGAGTTCCTCTCAATTTGTTAACTATTGAATATGTCAACAGACCTACTCCAAGTATCATCTTGGATAATGAAGAAAAAGACATGTTTGAGGATGAATAAGGTCAATCAGAGCATCAATCTCACAATTCAGATCACTCTGAAAATGAATCCGAATCCAAAAAGGATAGTCCAGAAAAGATAATTGATCGGGTAATCCAAGAGATAGAGATGCAAGGGCGAAAATAAAGTAATGAAACAAAGTCAAATTCTCAAGAAGTTCAGCACAGTCATGAGACACTAGAATAGTCTGAAAAGTCACAAACAAATAATTTTAGTAGTGAATGGGAGGATTTTTCTGAAGCAATAAAAACTCCTAAAGCCAATCCAAATATTGATCAAGTAACTAGCTTTCAAACACCTGAACAATCCCAGAAGATGGTGGAAACTGTTAATCCACTACAAAAAGTTCCAGAGACCCATGATCAAGAGATCATACCAGCCTCCCCTATAGAACAAATAGTTTTACAAGTTGAAGAAATTCCTTCACTGGAAATATTCTATAGTCCTAGCTATAAGGTTGTAGTTAAGAGGAAAAAAGGGAGAAGAACCGATGAAATAGTCTCAAACCTCACAGATGAATCAGTAGACATATTATGGAAGGATTCCTTAGATGACCCTACATAACATCTAACTAAATTATCACAGTATGTAGGGGCATATGCTACCGCAACTGTTGATAAAGCTACTAAAGTTAGAGTGTTACTAAGGCAAAAGGAAGCCAAAGTACAAGAACTAGAGAGGCGGTTAAATGAAGAAAAATCCAACTCCAGTGAGAAAATCAAAGAAAATATGGCCCAATTTCAGAAGGATTTCGAGATTCTTAAATTGTAGCATCAAGCAGAAATCAATGAGAAATAAGCACAATTGGAAACAACAATGACCAGGTTACAAAGCCAACTGCAACTAGAGAAATTTATAAAAGAAGCATTGGATGTAAATGCTGAGTTAAAGAAAGAACAGGAAGTATTTTGTCATCAAGCTTCTATTATTGACTCTTATTATGATTCAAATAAAATATTGATCCAGAAAATAGCTATCCAGAAACTTGAATGTGAAAGACTCAAAAAGAAAATCACCGAAAACATTCAATGGCAAGCATCAAACTCAGGAAAGGAAGTTGATCTACCTCAGGTAGATAAGTTTCATAAGGAGATCATATTCAAATATTGGGAAGTGCAAATCAAGCAGGTAGAGAAAGCAGCAGCAAAAACATCAAAATTATCAAATGAAATTATTGAATCTGTATGTGAAAAGCTAGTGAAAGCATAACTTCTCAAAGAGTACACATCTGAAGTGTTCTCAAAAGTAAAACAACTAGAAACACAGTGGAAGCAGAAGGAAAACACACAAGATGAAATAATTAAAAAGTTCAATAAGTTTGATCAAGAAAATTATTGGAATTTTCTTATTAAACCTTATCATTAGTATCAGATTCTGCAATCCTTAACAGATTCAACAAAAAGATCGCAACCAGTACTTTCAAACATAGTATTCAAGGGACAGGTCAGATTGACGATTTCGCAGCCAGGTCAGCTCAAGCGTATGATAGATATTTGTCAACTTCGTGACCAAATCCAAAAGAAAGGGTGGAATTCATAAATCAAAATTGTTATTTTAGTTTCCTAGATTGTAGTTTAAGTTAGTCTTACGAGGATGGTTGTTTGAAACCTCCTCTATAGTTTTGTAATAATATATTTTAGAACATAGTTAGTTTAGTATTTAAAACCCTCTCATGCATTTAGAGAAGGGTCCAGATATTTGTCAAAAACATTTGCAAAGAATGCACTATTGTAAGTTTGTGAATGCTTTGATGAATTAATGGAACACATCTGTTATCTTTTGACAATTAAAGTTGTTTAACTGATGTTGCACTACTATACTCTTTAAATTTCTTGAAAGTGAGAAGGAGCAGATCAATTACTGTCAGTTTACATGAGTAGAACTTCATACATATGGTACTTTTATTCACTTGTATTAAGTCTTACTTTATAGATTGACATTCATCTTTTTATTGCATTATATATTTGAAACGTTATTATAGATGAATGTTACATGAACTTCTGTTCTAATATTTATCTGTAGTTTCTTATTGAATGTATAATCACACATATGAATGCGATATATTTTTCACAATTTTTCTATTCAAACATTTTGTTAGAAGAATCATCTTACATAATTTTCATCTCTTTCAACTGTTAAATGATCTATATTACTAACAGTTGAAGGATATCTTTCCAGATCGCATAAAGGAAGAAACACCCCGGGTATATAGTAGAATAAATAGTTTAGATAGATGCATAATATATATTAAAAACATTTTCCATTTGCATGTCATATAATCACACACCCTCAAAATCATCCTTATTGGGAAACTGGTCCCATTACACCCAGTCGGAGCCACTACACCAAATGGAAAAGGAGCTGCTTTAAGGTCTGGACTGGGTGGTTTTCCCTCATGTTTCGGCAGCGGAATTCTGAGGCCTCAACACCCCCTTATTGTTACTGTTGTACCCACATAACCCCAATATTGTTATTATTGTGCCCTTACATTATTATTTTTAGGTCGGATAGGATTATATTGTGACCTCATGGACTCCTATATATAGAAGGATGTTTTGTCATTTGTATCATTCAATAATTTTCATTTATGTAATGTAAAGGAGGTTTCCCACTCGAAGTGGCTTATTCATAAGGCGTTGATCTCTCTTTTCTTCTATTTTTGGAGCTGGTTTCATAAAAACATCAGGTGGTTTCCAAAAGAAGGGTTGAGAATGGTTACTACGATTTTAATCATGAGAGTAAGCCTGAAATTGAAAAGCTGGCTAATAAGGGTTTTTCAGGTACTAGAAACACTAGTATTGAAACTCCTATTATCTCTGAGAAGGTGAATGAAAGGGGTTAAGAAAAGAATGTTGATTAAGAGGAACAAGAACAAGTGGCTGAAAAGAAATCTAAACTGAGTCAAGAGATGCCATATGCACAGCCAGGTTTATCGATTCAGTTGGGAGATATACAAAATACACTAGCTTCACCATCCAGGCATGAGGTTGTTCATGATCAGTTGCCATTAATTAAGCAGGTTCTTGCCCAAATTTATCAGAAGAATCAGAAGATCAGAGAAAGTATGGAGGCTCAAGCTGAGTCTCAAATCACCCCTAATCAAACTAGATTATTAAATTCTATGGATTTAGAGAAATATCAGCTGAAAATTTCTTTTTCACACCCATCTAAAATGACAATAGGGTCATCAAGAAATTTCAAGACTATTAATTTAACTATTGATGCCAGGAATATTCCCTTACCTGATAAAATTAATTTACATATGCAAACTGGTCTATTAATTGTGAATGATTTTACTAAAACCAATGCAACTGCAAGTAAAGTTGAAAGCATCTTGGGAAAGGTAATCAAGCAGCTGAAGCTAAAGAACACTAATTCCAGAGCTCTCTCCACCCAAAATGAGGAATTAAAGAAGATAATTGTCAACATTGGAGTAGACCCCAATGACACGTCAATTGTGCAAAAGTTGTTACAAAGTGAAAAATCAAAGATTAATGTATTAAAAAAGAATTTGAAGCTCCCTACTGGAGAACACCCAATGCAAGTTGAACTGGCAAAAGTGGAATATGAGAAAGAGAAACTTTTACAGCAAATTTTTCAGATGGATGAAGAAATTTCCAGATTGAAAGAGACAATAGACAAGCTACGGGGGAAGATTGATTCACATGTTTGCACAATAGTTTTGTCATCTGAAATCGATGACCCAACAGCTAAACTATCACAATTAAGTACTGAATTGAAGATGGCAGAGTTTGATATGAAGAAATCCTAAAGTGAACTTGAGACAGCCATAAAAGTTATATGTTCTAAGGATAGCGAAATTCAAATGTCAAAGGAAAATACAAACAAATACAAAGAATATTATCAATAATCTTGTGAAGAAATCAAGAATCATAGAGAGAAGGTAAAGGGGAACATGTCCCTAATTGAAGCTAAACAAATTCTTTTGAATGATATTATAGGAGTCATGAAAACAATATGGGAATCACTGGTTCTAATTTCAGAAGAAAAGAGTATAATCAAAGATCTTCAAGAGCTCATGTTAGATAACAAACAAAAAATGCATGATAGAGCTATATGGGCTAAGAAGTTAATATATTTTTTCAACTCCAAATCAGATCAAGAGTTGGGTGAACATGAGATTAAATATAGAACATTATGTGTTCTATAAATTAACAAGGTGATGGTGAAGAATGTATACAGGAAGTCAGCAGAAAAGAAGTTGATAGAGATCAAGCAAGCAGTAGATAAGTTCAACACTATGTTTGATAAAATTAGAACCAGGGTAGGACTGCCATCTTGCTAAGATCTGCAAAGTAATTCGTTGTCCTGGGAAACATATGAAACTTTTTTGATGGAAACAAAAAGTAAAATTGACAATACTCATGAGAAGACTGCAGTTTTAAAAGGAGCAACAATTGCCAATTTTCTACATAAAGATTTTCAGTTATTATGGATGTTCAAGACTTTGTTTCTAGACAAGCCCACTTACACCAGGATCACTACTTTTAGATTGGAACATCATAAGCTAGTCAATGCTTCGAGGACAAATGTTGAACTCTAGAAAAAGTGCAGAAAATGGATGTCCAATCTTCCTGAAGACACGTCAGCAACAGATGATACTCAGAAAACAACATAATCTTTCTATTTATTATTGTATTTTCTTTTTTGTTTTTCTTATAGAACGAGGTTGTAATGTTACCCTTGATTGTAATGAAAGTAGTTGATAGAAGAAAATTTAGTTTAGGTAGTTTTAAGAATTTTTGGCAGTTACAAACTTTTTTTTAATGTATTTAAGAAATACAAAAATGAAGAAGAAGGGTTCTGAGTTTTGGACATCTGGAAGACAATATTTTTGTACTTATTTCTCTGAAGAGTTAATGAAATAAGCCTCGAGTTTCCTTCAACCATTGGTGGTGATTTGTGTTTCCTGTGTCATCTTGTGTTATTTCTTCTTATGAATGAATTGAAGTAAAGAAGTTGTTGGTCTCTGAATTACATTTGTAAGTAAGAGTTAAATAACCTTAAATGCGCTTCTTCACTCCAACTACTCTCTATTCTTAAATTCTATCTGAAACTTTAGTTAATAGATTATGTGTTTACAACATATTGTCTAAAGCTTCCCTACAGTTCTTCTTTTTCATTCACGTTTGAAGAGTTAAAAGCAATGCGTAATATTTTACTACTCCAAGGGATTAAGGGTTTAAATAACTAATTTCCAAAGGAATAGAACAAATACCAAATGATAAATATTGTTTTCATAAAATACTGTTAAAATTTCTTTAGCACTGATTCATTTCCACAACCAAGGGATTGTCTCTTAAGAACCAACATTTTCTGGTGCTGTTGTCGAGGACGAAGAGGAAATTTTCAGTGAGGAGGAAATTTTCCTCTGGTTTTCTCAATGACGATGAAATTTTGGTTGTGTTTCATCATACTCAGAATTCTGGCTTGCAAAAGGCCTCACACAAGGTCAAATACCTCATAACATAAGGTCACTACTTTATTAGACCATGACATATTGATTTATTAGAGATTTGAGAGACCTAAAACTCCCTCAACACCTAGTCCTACATTGTTTGCCCCTGGCAGTAGTTCAAGTCATCCTTTGTTTGGAAATACATCCGAAGTACTTCATTTTTTGGAACAAGATTCACCTTTTACACCTATTTATTTTCAGGAGCCTAAATTGGAAGAACACTCTTTTGAGTCTGTTTCTTTTTCTTTTACACAAGATCAACAAGTTCCAATTGATTGTTCCTCTGCCATTGTTCATCAACGCACTCCCATAGCATTTTTACCATCACCTCCATTTACTTTCACAGCAAGTTCATCATCTACATTCAACCAAAGTACACTTAATCAAGGTGTAAACATGGCAGCACTAGCCTTCTTATTAAACAGATATGCTCCACTCAATATTCCACAGCCATTTAATGCAATGCCCCAAGAATATCTTAAATTACTTCCTCGTTTCACTGGGGACGATGAAGTCACTATAGAAACACTTATTTGTGTTTTGTAATTTTGTTGAAAATTTCAATGTGGAACATCTGGATGTTGTAATGAGGCTTTTTGTTCAGTCTATGGATGGAGAGGCTAGAAAGTGGTTCAAAGGATTGCCAAACAATTCCACTAATACATGGAATGAACTAGAAAATAAATTCACTCAAAGATGGGGAGATAAAAGGGATCCTGGTTATTCATTAACATAATTCAATCCAATTAAAAGAAAATTTCATGAAAATATTTCTCAATTTATCAAAAGATTCAATAAGTTGTATAATAGTTTGCCTATAGAGATTAAACCCCCTCCTTTTGGAGAAATGGTGGTTTTTGTTGGGTCTTTTGAAGTTGATTTCGGTTTCACACTTAGAGAAAGGAGATCCCCTACTCTTGAACAGGTACAGACATATGCTTTATAATTTGAAGCCAATATGACTGCAGCTGGGAAGGTGACAGGAAAATAGCCAGTCCAAGAGAAGGGGAAAGCCAAAGAAGAGTCATTACAAGATCAAAGACTTGAAGATATGACTAAGGTAATCAAAAATTTATCAAATAAATTAGTCAAGTTGGAATTGGAAAATAATAACTCCCAAAGACAAGTGCAACAAAATCAAAACAAAGTCTTTAACCCTCAATTCAGGAAACGGCCCCTGCAAATCTTGCGAGGGAAAGAAAGGATCAAGATTAGGTCCAGGCACCATTATATTTAGAATCTGGACATGGAGAATCAGCTGAGGATGATCAAAAGGAGCAAGAAGATCAAATATCTACCGTATATATGAGAGAGTATGATGAAGAAGATAATTGTGAAGAAGAATATGTTGAAGCTGAAGAATCTTTTGATGAATATGAAGTGAATGAATATTGTAAACAATTCACATATTTTATGCAAGCTGAGTTACATAAGAATTATAATCTAAGATCAAGGAATATATATAAGGTTCAAGACAGTGAGGGTGAACAACAAGATTTTTCCCCTCCTCCAATGGCGACTCCACAGAAATAGGACCCTGTAAAGCAAGTAAATAATGGGAAGCAACCTGAAAATTAAGTTAACAGAATAGAAATGCAATAGGGTGAAACTTCTGAGAACAAATCAGATAATACTAATATTTAGGAGAAATTTGTTCTTGTACCTAAATAGATTTTAAATTCTAAAAGGACTGACAAACAACCTGAAAATCATCTTAAACAAACTGATGCTTTCAATTTAACAAAGGAGTTGGAGAAGATCAAAATTCAGGTACCTCTTTTAGAATTAACTAAAATATTGATCTACAAGAAAGAAATTTTAGAATTTATTAATCTCACACATAATGAAGATATAAGTGACACTGTGAATTTACAGAAAGAGAAGCCAGTGGTCACCTTTGGTCCTCCTGTAGAAGAAGTAGATTCTTCTATTGCTCCATTTTATATTCTCCTCATTTTTCTGCAGATAGAAAAGGGAAGAGAGAAAAGTGGATATAAAAAATTTAGGAATATGATATGGAAATTAAACCTACAAAATTAATCAAAGGACAAGGTTTGGAAAAGGTGTTAGTAGAAACAAAGTTTCAAGCAATGGGAATCAATCTGTTAGCACCAGTGGATGAAGTTGTCAATGAAGAAGATAAAAATAAGCCCAAATCAAGTGTGAAAATTCAGTACAAATATTTATGTTCAGATTGGTACAAAGATATTTCTCACTATTTTTGCTTCTTCACTTGTCCAAATTCACTGAGTAGAACAAAGTACATAACCCTCGAGCCTAAGTCTCAACCATATGTCATAGTAGAAGCAAAAATGTACTGGAAAGATCTTTTCGATATCTTACTATTATGCTTAACTGAAGGAGAGTCCATTGAAATTACCAAAGAGTACCATGAAAATATGTGTGGGGGTCATTATAGTTGGAAGGTTACAACACATAAGATCCTCAAATTAGGTTTTTATTGGCCTACATTATTTGCAGATGTGTACAGACTGGTCAGAGGTTGTCAAAAATGAAAATTGTTTGTAGAAAAGAGGAAACTTGCTCCTTTACCTCTAATTCCAATATGTATAGAAGAACCTTTTAGACAGTGGGGACTGGACTTTATTGGAGAAATCAATCCACCATAAAGTGGACAGTTCAAATGGATTCTAACGGCCACCGAAGACTTCACAAAGTGGGTTGAGGCAATACCCACAAAGAAAGAAAATGACCAAGTGGTGATGAATTTCTTGGAGGAGAATATCTTTAGTAGGTTCGGTTGTCCAGTCAAGATTGTGATAGATAATTCTCATGGATTCAATTCTGCCCAATTTATTGATTTCTATCAAACATATAATGTAGTTTTGTCTCATTCTACAACCTACCATCCACAAGGGAATGGATTGGCAGGGTTCTCTAACAAAACATTGGTTATAATTTGAAGAAAACAATCATTGAAAATCAAAAAGATTGGGAATCAAAACTAAAGTTTTCCCTTTGGGCAGTTCGGGTTACTACTAGAAGGTCCACAGGCAAATCACCTTTTGAGTTGGTATATGGAACACAAGCATTGTTTCCTAGTCAGTTAGCCAAACCTTTGATTGTTTTTATTCAAGAAGCTCAAGAATAACCCAATGCTATGGTTAAAAGAATGAATAAGTTAATTGAGTTAAGTGAAAATAGAGACAAAGCTAGAGATAACTTAATTACTTATCATACAAAGATGAAAACCATTTTTTACAGAAAGGCAAGAGAAATTATCTTTCAAGCAGGAGACTTAGTACTGAGGTGAGATACCATAAAGGAGGATAAGGAAAAGCATGGTAAATTTGATCCCCTCTAGTATGGACCATATAGAATCAATGAAGCAATATCTAACAATAATTTCATCTTGGATAATTTAGATGGAGAATCTTTGCAGCTGCCTGAATGGGCAGTATTTGAAACACTATTTTCAGCATTGAAAATCAAGCATTCCACCATTGTAAATACCAGATTTTCCATTGTTAATATGTCACCAAAGAAATATTTGTCTCCGTGCCTGAAGTAACTTACACTAATCTGCGGTTCGAAATATTTGTCTCTGTGCCTGAAGTAACTTACACTAATCTGCGGTTCTTAGTGTTTCCATGGCAGAAAACACTATCCCAAGGTGGAGCCAAATGTTGTGGCTCATTTGCAATTTTTTTTTTTAATGTTTCTCAAAATACAAAAAAAAACATATAATGTAAAAATTGAATCAAAATTTCATATGCCGAAACATAATATTGATTTGTATGTGAAACATTTACATTATGTTAAGGTGGGTCCAACCCTTGTTTTAAATAACGTGCAACTCGTCGGGCAAAAATGAGATGATGGCAGTTGGGAGTTGATCTGAATAAACCCGTGGGCACAAACAACCTGCCAGATAAACTTAGGGGCACCTACCTTGTTGACTGTGATGTAGGCTCATTGACTCATCAGGGGAATTTTGAGGTCTAAAATGGGCCTCCTAAGGAAATAATAAAATAACTGTTAAACCAATAAAATAATATTTATGAATTTTCAATTCACTTTTTTCACCACAATCCATGTAACCATAGTTAACTTCAATTAAAAAGTTGTACCAAAATAAAATTAATAAAAAAATTGTATTGATGTGACTATAAATAAGAATGAGTTTTTCAAGAAAAAGTCAATATCATTGAACAACTAATGCATTTGTCCTTTGTACTTAAATAACTTAAAATAAAATATAACTATAAATTTAAAAATTCTTAATTATATTATATGCTATTAATTAAAATGTATATTATTTAAATTGTATATAATAACATGTAATTAATATACTATATAAAAATAATATAATATAATATAATAAATGTATAGGGATATGCATTGTTTCTTTCAAGAAATATGAAATGACAATAATATATTTTTATTCAAAAAGTGTGAAATGACATTTATGATGAGTACTTTGACTTTAAAAGTACTTAGAGTACTACCATGGTTAACCATGAGTTTTTATCCACCATTGAGAATGTGACAAGTAAGTACCTTTAACTCAAGAAATGTCACCTCGACCATTAGGGATGATGTCATCCCCTAAAGTGTGATTGGTTCTCATAAAGTGAATTTTTATTGTACATTTTCCTTAAGAGGCCCATTTTAGACCTCAAAATTCCCCTAATGTCAAATCAACGGCTCACGTTCACTACAGAGGCACACCTCCGAAGAGCCTGTCATACCCAAGAGTGCCCCCGCGGTGATGAGAGCAACCAGAGACAGTGTCAGCAAGCAAGCCAACTCAATGTCCATGTCGACCTCCCATACCTATCTTGTCATGCATTTAATTATTGCTTTCCCCCCAAATTCCCACTGCGGCTATAAATAGTGAGTCAAAACCCCATTCTTTTCACCTGCAAATTTTAGTTCAATCATCTAAACCATCCTAATCACCTCGCCTCTCATTTCTGAGTCCGTTCAGTCGCCACCTTAAGTATCAACATGGCCAAACATTCATCATTGTACAGTTCTTCTAGTCACATTCCTCTCATGGATACAGAGCATGATTTAATGGAAACTCGTTGCACAGTAGAACATTTTCCTTTGTACCAACAAGTCATTCTTAATCAACATAATTCCACTGTCTTTACAACTATGGTCCGGTCTAGAGTCTTGTCCCAAAAACTCATCTTGTCCCGAAATTCATACATTGGCTAGCATCATCTTTATACCCCAACAAATTTTTTTTAATGAACCACTTGGGAGAGAGTGTCTTCCAAGTTTCATCCCTGCTAATTCGTCAAGCCTTCTACTACCCAGAGTCTAAGTCCTATGTTAGTTTTACTAAAGAGTCATTGACAGCTTATTATGACAATATTGCAAGGCAAGATTACACGCACATTTTATTCCTTTTGAAGCCATAAAAAAGATGTTTTCCTCGATATGAAAAGGTATTTCCCCTGGAAATTCTTGATGCAGATGTCAAGCCTGTGTTAAAATTTCTATCAAAAATACTTGGAAAGGAAGTTGCTTCTCAGATTGACAGGTCAGCGCTTGGATTGTTTACCTTGATGATGCAACTTGAAGTAGTGTTGGACATCCCATCCTCTGGCAGGAGAATATTAATTCTCAATTTATGAGCTTGACTCTCACAGGTTCTTTCAAGTTTCCCTCAATTGTTACTTATTTGTTCATGTATCAAAATGAAGAAGAGTTTTTGAATTTTTGGTTAAACATTATGGATTCAAATAAGAACAGGCAGTCCGTAGTATTTTGGACTAACCTGATAAGAAATGAACCTAGTGATGGGGGATTATTTGATTTTCCTGCTTACTACCTACAAATTGCCTATAAAATATTGAATGGGACTGCTCCACCATGTTTTCTGCCAAAGGCTCGAGAATTTCTTCAACTCAGTAATAGTTGCAAATGTGGAGACTATTTTTTTTAATATTATTCAGAAATTAGATTTTATGGTGCGGGGGTTGAACCTTATAGATCGCCTACTTTTGTCTCCATGAGAATGTTTTCTTTAGAATTTATTAGACAGAGTTTGAATGTGGACCAGATCCACTTTGTGCCAATGAAGAAAGGAAATTTATTTAAATTAACCACGACTGTTGGACCGTTCATAATGAATATGAGGCAAGCTGCAAAAGAAGCAAATCAAATGCTAGAAGACATGCATCTATTACTAGGTGAAAAGTGGGCTTATGATACATCAGGTGATTTCCAAAAGAAGGGTTGAGAATGGTTACTTTGCTTTTAATCATGAGAGTAAGCCTGAAATTGAAAAGCTGGCTAATAAAGGTTTTGCAGGTACTAGAAACACTAGTATTGAAACTCCTATTATCTATGAGAAGGTGAATAAAAGGTGTAAAGAAAATAATGTTGATTCAGAAGAAGAGGAACAAGGAGTTGAAAAGAAAGATAAACTAAGTCAAGATATGCCATATGCACAGCCAGGTTTATCAATTCAGTTGGGAGATATAAAAAATACACCAGCTTCACCATCCAGGCACAAGGCTGTTCATGATCAGGTGCCATTAATTAAGCATGTTTTTACCGAAATTGCTGAGAAAAAAGAGAAGATCAAAGAAAGTATGGAGGCTCAAGTTGAGTCTCAAATCATGCCTGATCAAACTAGATTATTAACTGCTATGGATTTAGAGAAAGATCAACTGAAAATTTTATTTTTCACACCCATCTGAAATGACAGTAGGGTCATCAAGAAATTGCAGGACTGTTAATTTAACTGTTGATGCTAGGAAGGTTCCCTTACCTGATAAAATTAATTTACATTTGCAAACTGGTCTATTAATTGTGAATGATTTGACTAAAACCAGTGCAGTTGCAAGTAAAACTGAAAGCATGTTGGGAAAGGTAATCTAGCAGGTGAAGCTGAAGAAGGCTAATTCCAAAGCTCTCTCCACCCAAAATCAGTAATTAAAGAAGATAATTGCCAATATTAGAGTAGACCCCAATGACAGGTCAACTGTGCAGAAACTGTTGCAAAGTGCAGAATCAGAGATTAATGTATTGAGAAAGAAGTTGAAGCTCCCTAATGGAGAACACCCAATGGCAGTTGAAGTGGAAAAAGTGGAATCTGAGAAAGAGAAAATTTTACAGCAAATGTTGCAAAGGGATGAAGAAATTTCCAGATTGAAAGAGATAGTAGCCAAGATACATGGGAAAATTGATTCACATATTTGCACAACAATATTGTCATCTAATACCGATGACCCAATAGCTAAACTATCACAATTAATTACTGAATTGAAGATGGAAGATATTGATATGAAGAAATCCCAAAGTGATATTGAGACAACCATAAAAGTTATATGTGCTAAGGATAGCGAAATTCAAATGTCAAAGGAAAATACAAAAAATACAAAGCAGATTATCAATCAGCTTGTGAAGAAATCAAGAATCTCAGAGAGAAGGTAAAGGGGAACATGTCCCTAATTGAAGTTAAACATATTCTTTGGAATGAGATTATAGGAGTAATGAAAGAAATATGGGAATCACTAGTTCTAATTTCAGAAGAAAAGAGTATAATCAAAGATATTCAAGAGCTCGTGTTAGCTAACAAAAAAAAAATGCATGATAGATCTATATGGGCTAAGAAGTTAATAGATTTTGTCAACTGAAAATCAAATCAAGAGCTGGGTGAACATGATATTAAAGACAAAACATTATGTGTTCTAGAAATTAACAAGGTGATGGTGAAGAATGCATACATGAAGTCAGCAGAAAATAAGTTGACAGATCAAGCAAGAAATAAATAAGTTCAACACCATGTTTGATAAAAGAACCATGGTAGGAATTCCATCTTGCTGGGATCTGCAAGGTAATTTGTTGTCCTGGGAAACATATGAAACTTTGCTGGTGGAAGAAAAAAGTAAAATTGACAATACTCGTGAGAAGATTGCAGTTTTAAAAGGAGCAACAATTGTCAATTTTCGACATAAATATTTTGAGTTATTATGGATGGTCAAGACTATGTTTCTAGACAAGCCCACTTACGCCAGGATCACTGCTTTTAGATTGAAACATCATAAGCTAGTCAATGCTCCAAGGAAAAAATTTTAACTCTAGAAAAAGTGCAGAAAATGGATGTCCAATCTTCTTGAAGACACATCAACAGCAAACGATACTCAGAAGACAACATAATATTTCTATTTATTATTGTATTTTTTTTCTTATAGAATGAGGTTGTAATGTTACCCTCGATTGTAATGAAAGTAGTTGATAGAATAAAAAGTAGTTTAGGTAGTTTCAAGAAATTTTTGCAGTTACAAACTATTTTTGAATGTATTTAAGAAAGACAAAAATTAATAAGAAGGGTTTCGAATTTTGGACCTCTAGAAGATAATTTTTTTGTACTTAGTTCCCTGAAGAGTTAATGAAAGAAGCCTCGAGTTTCCTCCAACTATTGATGGTGATTTGTGTTTCACGTGTCATCTTGTGTTATTTCTTCTTATGAATGAAGTGAAGTAAAGCAGTTTTTGGTCTCTGAATTACATTTGTAAGTAAGAGTTAAATAACATTAAATGCGCTCCTTCACTCCAAATCCTCTCTATTCATAAATTCTATCTGAAACTTTAGTTAATAGATTATGTGTTTACGACATATTGTCTGAAGCTTCCCTATAGTTCCTCTTTTTCATTCAAGTTTCAGCAATTAAAGGCATTGTGTAATCTTTTATTATTTCAGGGCATTAAGGGTTTTAAATAACTAATTTCCAAAGGAATAGAACACATATCAAATGATAAAGATTGTTTTCATAAAATACTATTAAAATGTCTTAAGCATTGATTCCTTTCCACAACCAAGGTATTGTCTCTTAAGAACCAACATTTTATGGCGTCGTTGTTGGGGACGAAGATACAATTTTTTTCTTTTTCCTTGGGTTTCACATTATTTCCTCTAGTTGTTTAGTGAGGAGGAAAATTTAGTTGTGTTTCATCATACGCGGAATTATGGCTTACAAAATGCCTCACACGAGGTCAGATACCTCACAACAGAAGGTCCCTACTTTATCGGACCCTGAAAGATTGATTTCTAAGAGATTTGAGAAAACTAAAACTCCCTCAACACCTAGTCCTACATTGTCTACCCCTGTTAGTAGTTCAGGTAATCCTTTGTTTGTAAATACATCCAAAGTACTTCATTTCTTGGAACAAGATTCACCTTTTACACCTATTTATTTTCAAGAGCCTAAATTGGAAGAACACTCATTTGAGTCTGTTTCTTTTTCTTTTACACAAGATCAACAAGTTCTAGTTGATTGTTCATCAACCCACTCCCATAGTAGTTTTACCACCACCTCCATTTACTTTCACAGTAAGTTCATCATCTACATTCAACCAAAGTACAGTTAATCAAGGTGTAAACATGGCAACACCGTCCTTCTTATTAAAAAGATATGCTCCACTCAATCTTCCACAGACATTTAATGCAATGCCCCAAGAATATCTCAAATTACTTCATTGTTTCACTGGGGAGGATGAAGTCACTGCAGAAAAACACTTATCTATGTTTTGTAATTTTGCTGAAAATTTCAATGTGGAACATCTGGATGTTGTAATGAGGTTTTTTGTTCAGTCTCTGGATGGAGAGGCTAGAAAGTGGTTCAAAGGATTGCCAAAAAATTCCATTAATACCTGGGATGAACTAGAATATAAACTCACTCAGTGATGGTGAGAGAAAAGGGATCATGGTTATTCATTAACGAAATTCAATCCAATTAAAGAAAATATGATGAAAATATTTATGATTTTATTAAAATATTCAACAAGTTGTATAATAGTTTGCCTATAGAGATTAAGCCCACTCCTTTTGAAGCAAATTGGTTTTTGCTAGGGCTTTTGAAGTTGATTTCGGTTTCACACTTAGGGAAAGGAGATCCCCTACTCTTGAACAGATACAGACAAATGCTTTAGAAATTGAAGCCAATATGACTGCAGTTGGGAAGGTGAAAGGAAAACAACCAATCCAAGAGAAGGGGAAAGCCAAAGAAGAGTCATTACAAGATCAAAGGCTTGAATATATGACTAAGGTAATTAAAAAAATATCAAATAAATTAGTCAATTTGGAATTAGAAAAATAATAACTCCCAAAGACAAGTGCAATAAAGTCAAAACAGAGGCTTTAACCCTCAATTCAGGAAACAACCCCTACAAATCTTTCATAGGGAAAGAAAGGATCAAGATGAGGTCTAGGCACCATTATAATTAGAACCTGGACATGGAGAATCATCGGAATATAACCAAAAGGAGCATGAAGATCAAATGTATGAGGTATATATGAGAGAGGATGATGAAGAATATAATTGTGAAGAAGAATATGTTGAAGCTGAAGTATCTTTTGATGAAGATGAAGTGAATGAATACTGTAAACAATTCATAGATTTTATGCAGGCAGAGTTACATAGGAAGTATAATCTGATATTAAGGAAGAGATCTAGGGTGAAGGACAGTGAGGGTGAACAACAAGATTCTGCCCCTCCTCCAATGGTGACACCTCAGCAACAGGACCCTGTAAAGCAGGTAAATAATGGGAAGCAACCTGAAAATTCAGTTAACAGAATAGAAATGCAACAAGGTGAATCTTCCCAGAACAAATCAGATAATACTAATATTTTGGAGAAAGTTGTTTTTGTACCTTAACATATTTCAAATTTTGAAAGGAGTGAAGAAGAACCTCAAAAGCATCTTAAACAAACTTATGCTTTCAGTTTAGCAAAGGAGTTGGAGAAGATCAAAATTTAGGTACCTCTTTTAGAATTAACTAAAACACTAATCTACAAGAAAGAAATTTCAGAATTTATTAATCTCACGCAGAATGAAGATATAAATGACACTGTGAATTTACAGGAAGAGAAGCCAGTGGTCACCTTTGGTCCTCATGTAGAAGAAGTAGATTCTTCTATTCCTCCATTTTATATTTCCTTCTTGGTTCATGATTTTATTCTCCATAATTGTATGTTGGACTCGGGAGCGTCCTATAACCTTATGCCATTCTCTGTCATGAAGGAATTGAATTTGTAAATTAATAAGCCTTACAAGGATCTGTATTCATTCCATTCCAAGAAGGTAAAATGTCTTGGGGTAATTAAAGACATGGTAGTTTCTTTGGCACAAATTACAGCAAAGATCATTGTTATGGATGTAGTTGTTGTTGATATTCCATCCAGGTTTGGGATGCTTCTGTCAAGATCTTGGGGAGAAAATTTGGGAGGTGTTATTAAGCTTGATTTTACTTATGCTATTATTCATGTATTTAATGGGGAAGAAAGGAGGTTGTATAGAGAAACAAGGTTGGTAAAAACCACTACCAAAAAATATGTAGGTAACTCCCCTATTTATTGTTAGGAAAAGGAAGATCTTTCATGTTTTATGTTGCATGAAGATGCAGAATTTGCTGAAGACACAGGGAAGTAGCTCTCTTCAGTAGTTGTAAATAATGAGTTGCGCTCAAGAAAGATTTGGAAATGCTATTTTGATGGTGCCTATTCTAAGGAAGGCAAATGAGCTGGATTCTTGTTAATACCACAAGGTAACCTCATGCCTTTTTCTTTCAAATTAGAGTTTGATTCAACAAATAATGTTGTTGAGTATGAGGCCTTGATCATTGGCCTTCAAACTGCAAAGAAGATGGGAATTCAGTGTATTTCAATTTTCGGTGATTCTGAATTAATAATTACAGAGATCAAAAATCATTATCAAACTAAACATCCAAGATTGAGATCATATAGAAATGAAGTTTGGGACATGATTGAGAAATTTTTTGAACCCTTCAATATTCAATTTATTCCAAGGGAGGAGAATAGATTGGCTGATTCATTAGCAATTGCAGCTAGCACATTCAAGCCTCCAATTAGTCCAAAGCTAAGGTATGAGATAGATATTAGACATTTGCCTTCAGCCCCAAATAATGTGAAACATTGGCAAGTGTTTGAAGATGATGAGCAGATAAATCAGTTTTTGACAATGATTGGAAATTTCGAAGATGCTGAAATAGATTAGGAAGAAGAACAAACATAGCAGAAATCAGAGGTAAGACATTTCAACACTATGCTGCTCAGACTCTGGGACTCTCTAGCCACTGCGTTGTCACTCCAACACTCCTCTGCACCAACTGACACTGGTCCATCCCGCTACTTTTTTTTTGGGCTCCCATAGCAAGGTATTGATTTGAGAGGTGGACTCCTCAAGGATCCTGCCCAACTACAACTCTTTCGAGCTACAATCCCATATCACCCCAATGCTCACCTGGAGATATATGGGAAATCATAGCAAACTCTTCCTCCTCGATCCTTGTGATTGTAGCCTATAGATCATGCTTCGCATTCTTCTCCTTCTTCTTGAGAGGACATTTTCTAGTGTAATGACCATACTCGCCACACTGGAAGCACTTGATCTTTGACACGCCCTTATTCTGCCTATGTTGATCCTATTTTCCCTTTGATGTTTGTGTTATATTCTCCTCCTCCTCCTTGGGCTTCATTCCATTATTGTTGCTTCCATCAAGCTTGCACTTGACTAAGTCTCCCCTCATCTCTTCCTACTAAATAGATGCCCACATCCCTTCTCAATCTGACAACTTCTATTTGCCCAATATACTTTGGAAAAATACTTTCCACTCTTCGAAAACAAAATTCAGGGCCAATTTAACCATCTCTGTGGCATGAGGTGTTGAACCTACAACTGCCAGTTGATCTCGAAAATCCTGAAGCTTCGATAAGAACAGATCTATGCGTTCTCCCTTTTGCATTACCGTAGATTGCATCTTCTCCTTTAAGAACATATTTCGTTGCTTTGAAGATCCTTGGTATAGCGTAGCAAATGCATCCCACATCTCCTTAGCGGTCCATTTGCTAGAAATATGTGAGACAATATGATCCTTCACTCCATAGAGGATCATCCTTTTAGATTTAGCCATATATTTCTTGTATACATTTAATGGATCCAGATCTGTAGGGACAACCACCACACTGTCAATGAAGGTCTTCAGATCATGCTCATTCAGAAGGAAGGAGATCATTTCCTTCCATATTACATATTTGGAGGCACCCTCCAACCAATCCTAATCATGCAACCCAGTGATTTCCATCTCACCCAACCAAATGTTGAATTATTGCCTCTAACCCTTTCCGCAGCTGGCTCTACGCACTCCCTGCTATAGTGAGCCAAATAATTCATGATATCAACTGCTTCTGCACGTAATTTCTTGGGCTGGAAATTCTCTGAGGTCACAATTCCCTCAAAAGTGTCTTCTTCTTCCTTTTGGCGCTTTTTTTTCCCAAGAAATGTTGCAAAAAATTGTGTCCCATATAAAACATCTTTGTGTTGAAGTTGTTGTTGTGTTGCTCCCTCTACGGCTGAAAAATCATGAACTGTAAATCTTAACTCTCTGTCAACTCACTCGGAGAGATATTTTCATCGTAAATCCACCCCCCTTGTTTTGGACTACGCAACCCCTTAGGGATTTGATCTACTGTCTACGCAACTATTTGATCTCCCTCTTTCTCTTCAATGTTGAGTTCTTCTGATCTGCTCTCTTGCTTCACCTGCACTACTCTGATACATGCTCTAATCCCATGTGAAAATTGCTTAACCCCGAAATCCCTATGAAACAAACTGATATTACTTCTCCAAATTGATAAACTATACAATTAATTTACCGTGTTCTACAAGTAAAAATTGAAGAAAATACATTGTAACCTTCACTAAATAAACTGCGTAAATTAAACGTGGAAACAAGAATTGAGAAAGAAAAATTAGACACACATGACATCGTTATTTTTGGACTAAGTCCCCGATAAAACCCAATTCAGGAAAGTTGGTGTAACAACTAAGGGTTTAATATTATTAAGCAGAAGTTTATGAATACAACTGGATGCCCAAAATATGGTTATCCACAAAGAATCTGACTGACAGAGAAATAGTGAGGATTACCTCAAACTAACACTATAGATCCAGTACTAACCCAACACTAAATTGGACAACCCCACGTTGCCTTTGCACAGCCTTTGCGCAGATCTGGATCACACTGGTTGGGTATTGCATCACCTCCTTTTGTCGAATCTTATGTTGGCTGGATGTTGATCATTTTCCCCTCCTATCTCACACCCCGAATCTCTGGCACTGGATCTGACTGATCCTCAACAAAATTTTGGATCTCTTCAAGGCTTCAGCGCTGCCTTTGTGTGGCTCTGCATTGACCAACGTGGCCCTCACGCTGCCTCATCTCTGCCTTCTATGCTATGTATTCCTGGATTAGGAAAATAATTTCCAACCATAACTTTAATTCCCCTCAATGCAATCGAATCAACTTGATCAATCATTTGGCTGCTCTGCGCTGCTCACTTGAGAAATTCAATCTCTAGACTCACTCGGTGTGTTTTCCAAATGCCCGTCGATGTCCTTCTTATAATATTCTCGTTGAATAACCAACGACCCATATTGGAACTTAATCAATGAATCAGATCATATTGACTCAATCTCCGTATTTTTCTAGAAGATTCACACCCAATTCTATTAATATACTTTAATTATTTTAATTCCCTAAGTTTGTACTTAGGCTCCCATTAAAAATAACTAATTATTTTAATAAAACCCCATCCGAGTGGAATTTCCAAAAACTCCTTCAAGGTTCTTTGGAATATATGTGTTTAATCCTTCCTGCAAAATTTGATACTTAGAGCGTGACATTTGATGCTACCAGAAATCAACACACACTCACTGCCACCAGTCATCCGGGAACTGCCAACTGTCCAACACTTCCCCGCATAAACTTTGATTTATTTATACTGTGGATTTTGTATATGGACACAGCTCGATCCAAAATCACAGTGATGCACTTGAAACATGCACACTTTCTAATCCTTTGCCAGTGTGGGGTGGCCCAACCTTCAATTTATTCATATAACAATGCTCCACTTTATAGGCCTTAAATGTTAGGCTACAAAGAATATATTTCATAAAAAATGTGTGAAGGATTTTAACCATACTTTGGCTATATGAGACCCTACACACACACACACATATATATATATATGTATATATATATATATATTATTTTTATTTTAGAAGATAAAATGAAATGTGGCTACAACATATCCCATGCATGGATTAATTCTATTAGATCACAATAAATTTTTTTAATAAATGGTTATATTATATTCATTTAGTTGGAGAATAGGCCATAACCCTTACATTTAGAGATAATAACTCTTCTACCATAGACCAAGAGTACACACAAAGCATTCTAATTCTACCTAGTCTTTTCCATGCAAGGATTCTTACATTATTTATCTTATATATTTGCTAAAAAAACTCCAAAAAATTTAGCAAAAAAACATAACATTCAACTAATCTATATTGCCTAGTCACTTGTTTCATTTTCCACTTTTCCTCCAGCTTCTTGCTCATTCTCCACCACTTCATCCTTTTTCCCAGCAGAATCTCCCATAATATGTCCCTGGGGGTAACCAATCTGCAGTCCTTCACTAGTGTTTGCAGGGGGGTTCACTAAGTACATAGACTTCTTTCAAAACACTAACAATCACCAACTTCGCTTTAATTTCAATGACATCTACCTTAAGTTAGAGGTTTTCCACTTTCTTCATCAACATCACCACCATGATTTGGGGGCATTCCATTTTCTTCCGCAAATCCTTCGCCTATCGATTAAGTAGTGATAAATGTGAATGGGCCTCCAGGGTGAATTTCTCCCCAAGCTTCCTAATTAAACCTGAAAATTCCTCCAATTATTTTGACATATGAACCAAATAACCATTCCCACTACTCTCTACGTTTGGGGAGGCCATAATGTCAAACACTGAGATTTTCACATAAACTATTGCATATTTTATGAGATGAATGCTTGTTTTATACTGTCCAAATCCTTCTCTAGTTGCATTGTCAACCATCACTTTAAATTTAATATCCTTGGATATTGTCTACATCAATAAACCACCAAATATCTGCACTATATTCCTCACCCTTCTCTCAACTTCACTCGTACAAAAAATAATTGATGTTGAAGGTGCACCAACTTGCACTTCCAATGGAATTAATTTAATAGGGACCAAGCTTAATCTCCAGTTGTCCTACTATAAGTGTCTTATCATAGATCTAAGGTTTATTACATTAATTAATATTTTGGTGTTTTGGAAAATCCAAGTGCTCATTCACTTAAACGCATTTGGACCTCGAATTGATGTCAACTTAATTATCATGGGACGTGACATATGGAGGTAGAGTCTTCGTCCAGGGACAGTAAACCCTCATCGAAGGTTGATCCTTTATTAGCTTGATCACCGTCAATTGCATTATTTTCCTTTTTTATATGGTAAAGGCTAATAGAATCAAATTTTCCTAGTTGCATTCAAATTCATTCCTCAAGAAGGTTACGATCTTTCTCTGGAGATTTCTTGGAATGAAAGAATTTTTGAATTGTGATAATATTGTCTCCGAATTCTACAAGTCGATGTATTCCATTTGATAGAGTTATTCTCATTCCTTGCCATAATGTTAGGGCCTTCGCTTGATTATTTTTTGTCCATCCTAATCCCCAAATGAGTTTTGTCATTGTTTCTCTTTCGAGGTTTATTATAACTGTTCTCGCTCTTGCCTCCCTCAATGCTATTAGATCACAATTGCATTTTTTTATCACATGGAAATATTTCATTAAAATCATCTATTGGGCCCTTAAATTTAAAGTCTATTAAATATTATTCACGTTGCCTTTTGATTTAGGAGCACTCATTGTAGCGATATAAGTAAAGTGCATTTCCAAATCAAAAGGCAGTGAATGGCCAATCTGACAAAGACACGGATGAATGCCTCCCCAACCAATCAGTCCTTATATCAATTTTTTTTTTAATTTATGACACCCTTTGGATATCCAACGCCATTCTGACAGAACAGGCATAGGATATCTAACTTTGTACCGACAGATGAATGAACCAGTTCCATAACACTCTCATTGCATTAAACGATTACAATGTCTTTTATCAGACGCCACACCGTCGATCATCAGACTCCATTTCGATGGAAAAACCATACATCTCATCATATTGGAATAATAAAACGTCTAATATCCGACGTCCAAGCATCAAATGTTTGGCCTCTATGGCAACATATATCTGACGTTTAACCTGTCACTTAAAACTTATTGTGATGTTGATTGTCTGATGCTACACCGTTGGAAATCTGACTCCATAACGACAGAACAAACCATTGGATATCGTCAGCCTGAAAAAATATGTCATCACATATCCAACGTCCAAGTTTCAGATGTTTTTGCCTCGAATATACAACGCTAAAAAATATGTCGCCTATTCGACACAATCCCGTTGACAGAAATTAAATCTCATATGTGTCTATGAGTCGAATAGCCAATAATATACATCAGATTTTCAGCCCATTTGTACTAGTGAACTTTTCCTTTCTAAGTATTTAACATGGGTTGCATATTGAATACAAATATATTTCTTTTCATATGTGGGGAAGGTGCAGAAATTCAATAGCTTGTGGAAGCTTGCACATAAAATTGTAGAAAAATATTCTGAATATTTTATTTTTATATTACGCTTGTGATAATTTATTTTGGCATTTATTTCTCGACTTAATGAGAGTGTATTGAATCTTTGTTTTTTTCTAGGTGTTTAGCATGGTTTGCATGTTGAATACAAATATAATTCTTTTCATATGTGGGGAAGGTGCAGAAATTCAATAGCTTGTGGAAGCTTGCACATAAAATTGTAGAAAAATATTTTGAATATTTTATTTTTACATTACGCTTGTGATAATTTATTTTGGCATTTATTTCTTGACTTAATGAGAGTGTATTGAATTTTTGTTCTTTTTTAGGTGTTTAGCATGGTTTGCATGTTGAATATGAATCTAATTATTTATGTATGTGGGGAATATGAAATTACTCTGTAACCCAAATAATAAGGGTATAACTTGAAAGGAGAAAACAAATAAAAGAACTAAAAATACTAAATGTTAAAATTTGGGAAAACAAAAGAATTTAGATACATAAATAGGAAACTTTTCCATAAAAATGGTTAAACTTGTACTACATGGCTTAATAGTTCAATTAAAAAAAATTTAAACTTAACAAATATTAGTTTGGTCAAACTTTTTGAGTTTGAGTAAGTTTCACTCAAATAAGTAAACTCAAAAAAATGCTTAAAATGGTCAATTATGAAAAATGTTGAAATGGTCAAGATTGGTCTAACTTAGGTTAAAATTCTAACTTTTGGGTTAAAATTCTCATAACAGGTTATTCCTCCACTTTGAAAAACCAATTCACCTGTATGGAATCACTTTTTAGTGAAAGTTTCCCAATGTCTTAATCAAACTCATTTAAGATCACTGAGCCAAAATAAAATTCATAAATCCCTTCGTCAAACTCATTAAATCATGACAAGTGTGATTTCTTTTGAACAAAATGGGAAAACATGGTTCCACTCCAAACTACAATGAAGTACTTAGTGAGTCTTCTTACAATTGGTTTTCTTTAGGGAATTAATAGTTCCATATGATAATGTATTAGAGGAGTATGTGCCTATTTTGTTGTGTTCTACAAAAAATGGCTTGATAAAGAGATTTTTTGTTATGCTAGTAAGGCTTGATTCATTTATATTTTTTAATATTTGATCAATGTTTAATGAAATAAAATGATTCTTTGTTTTAACATGCAACAATTAATTTTGGAAAAATAAAATTAATTTGGAATGATATATTGAAGATCACCATGGCCACTACTCAAGGATGACACACACGAAAGTGAGAAATGATCCAATTTTGTTCATCACACTATGGTCTAGTGGTTTAGACAAGTGTTTCCACATTAATGATTGGTGTAAAACCCTAGTGAGTAAAGAAACATGGATTATAATTTGATCATGCTTGATAAATTTCATATGCATCATAAATTTAATAAAAAACAAGTTATTTATAGTAATATCTACTACCACAAATTATCCTTTCGTCACATAAAATCCAATCGGGCCTTAATATTGCTATCCAATAAAACATTCATTTTTCCAAAGTTTGTAGAATGTGTATAGATATTAGGAATTTGCAACAAGTCTCTAAAACCTAGACCTCACAACTCTTATCTTATTATAAACATGAGTTCTTAACAATGCAACAAGATATCTAGAAAAATATATTATGTATTGAGATCAATGAAGAGTGTGTGTTAATCAATTTTCAATGGTCAAGGTTCTAGTTCTTTGGTAGTACTTCGTGTCACCTCTTAATATTCTGCAATTGGTCATTTATGATCTAATGCAGGAACCATCACCCTTAAAACCCTTGCATTGCTTTTATACTTAGACTGTTTCGCAATTGCAAGTGATGGGAAAGCCTTTCCTTTACTTCCAAGCACATAGTCCCATAAGCTTTGAAGACTATTAGAAAATGTGACTAGGTTCGGTCTTCATTTAATGTATTTGAGTCACCTTGTAATGTACTTGTCAAAAGAATAAAGAAATTATTATTTTTATTATTGTGACTTATTAAAGCATGGGTTTCATGCTTGGGTAACCATGTTTTAGGTCAAAGTCCCCTTTGAGGAATTATAGGATTTATTTTGAGTTAGTCATTTTACTTTTAAAGAGAACCTTCCTGGCATTTTGAATCATGTAAAAAGGTTTAGTATTGAGTTAAATATGATTTATGTATCCTCCACACCAAGTCAGACTAGAAGAGATCAAGTCTGCCTAAGGACCCTAATTCGACGTCACAAGAAGTTTGACATCTCTTGTTGCTGGGAAAAGTGTGAAGTCTGTTTTCAGGAGCCAAAAGAAATGTGAGTTTTGGGAAGTCTAAGGAGAAGAACAAAATCAAAATTTGTGTGCCTCTCTCTCTCTCTTTTTCGTGCCCTAGATTTGGAGATCGAAGTCTTCCAAGTTTCATTGTTGCCAAAAGTTGTTGCCTAGTCGAATTTGTTGGAAAGTGGTCGAAATTCTAGAGGTTGAATTTGTGTGGAGGGAAGGTCTGGTCTTTGTCTAGGGTGAAGAGTCTCAAAGAATACTATTAAAAGGAAGAATTTCTTGACTTGGTTTTCCCCTCTGTTGAACCTCTAATTAAACTGAGAGGGGGGGGTGAATCAGTTTAATACATTCTTGATCTTTTAAAACTTTTCATTAAACTTATTTACACCTTCATTTCAAACTCAATTTGATGTGAGAGTAATTTTAGAATGTAATCAGAAAGTATTAGTTTAATAGAGCAGTAAACTTAATATGAGAGCAACAGGTATTAAGCAAATGATACATATCAGATCAATACATAAATATCATGCACAGAGACACCAGATATAAGTGGAAACCCATAAAGGGAGAAAACCACATCTTATTACTATTGTGATGCAAAGGCAAGCTCCAACTCCCTCTCACCACTGTTTTTCTGCAGGCACCAACCTACAGGAGGCTCCTACCTCAATTCTGCAAGCTACAACTTGCAAGGAAGCACCAACTCCCTTCAGTTTTCTGCAGGCACCAACCTACGGGAGGCTCCAACCTCAGTCAGCTACAACTGACGACTATCAAGCTGCAACTTGATAGGGAAGCTCCAACTTCCTCAATTTATCAAACTGAAAGTTTGTTGATTTACCTCAGATATCAGCCCTGTTCTGTAGCTTCTCCTTCTGTTCTGCTTTTCTTAATCTTATCTGCCTCACTCTTCTATATTCTGCCTTCTCTTGATTTACTCTCTCTTTTTTTTTTTTTTGAATATCAAGATGATATTATTTATAGATTTCCTCACTTGACTGTTTGTATTCTGCTTGGAATTTGAAATGGAAAGTCATGTCTCTTTTCCTTCTACCTTCTCACTCCTTTTATCAGCTTACTCAAAAATTATAACTGTAGGTGTCAATTTTAACATTACAGTGGGAGTTTGTTTTCTCTCGGAGACTTGCCAATGCATCACAAACAATAAAAACAATTAAACCATTTACATTCGAATTACAATGTGAATTCCAGCTCACTTATTTTGTCTCTTGGTTTGTTGCGCATTTGTCTTTTCTGTGACTGTGGTGTATTTGCTGCATACGTGTAACAGTGCTTTTATATCAGTGCCTCTTAGAAAAATACGTGACTGCTGACTTGCAGCAAGTGTCTTGTTGATGTGGAACTTTCCGCAAGCGGAACGGACATATATCATAGTCATTGTATATTAAGAATCGCCCTCCCGTTAAGCTGAGGCCCGTGGGTCTACAGACCACACGGCTTATCGCAACAGCGTTATATATATATATATATATATATATATATAACAGCGCCCTTTCATATATATATAAGTAATTTCAACACTCGACATACATACAACCTTCCTTTTAAAAAGACTTAAATCAATTCTCGGCATTATATAATAAAAACTCTTTAAACAAATAAGAACTCCTTTCGGGCTCACTCGCCGATCTTTCCGATGCGATGTATCACTCCTCAGCCTCTTCCGATTGCGATTATTCACTGTTATGGAGAAACTTCAAACATATATCAGTCTTGGCTTATAAACCCATCGGGTCCGGCCTTTCAATCGCAATCGCAAATCTTTGTTAACATGTTCCGGAACTCAAACCTATCAAGTCACAGTTTATCAGTCCATCGGGTCTGAATCTCAATCGCAATCGCAACTTTCTGTTGTGATGTTCCGATGCTCCACTTTACCTCCGATGCGATTGACCATGGAACTAAAACATTTGTTAGTCATAATTTATAAGCCCATCGGGTCCGGGCTTCAATCGCAATCGCAAGTCTTTAACATGTGTTCCGATTGACCAGTGCTGATGCAATTGGAACATGGAATTGAAACATTTGTTAATCATAATTTATAAGCCCATCGGGTCCGGGCTTCAATCGCAATCGCAAGTCTTTAACATATGTTCCGACACTTTTATAATCTCCGATGCGATTAGCCGAAATTCAAATATATATAAACCATCATTAATACACCCATCGGGTCTGAACTCTTAATCGCAATCGCAAGTCTTTTAATATGTGTTGCGATTGGCCACTGTTCATTGTATTTTGCTGATGCGATTGGGAAAGGACTTCAAATACGTTTGAATTATAATTCATACCTCCATCGGGTCCGGACTTCCAATCGCAATCGCAACTCATATATTCTCCGATGCGATTGACCAGTGCCGATGCAATTAGACCTGGAACTCAAATATATGTTAACCATGATTTATAGACCCGTCAGGTCCGAACTTCAATCGCAATCGCAACTTCCTATTGGTTACATGTTCTGCTGCCCTTGCGATCTCCGATTGCAATTGGGGAGGGGTCCCACCTTATAAACTTTGTTTTATGCGCTCCACTTATATAACATAATATATATGCCTTGGTCCTTTGCAGCATACGTAATGCGCGGCATTTATATGTAAGATGATGGATAAATATATATGTATCCTCCGTCGGGGTAGGTGATTCCCGGAATAATATTGGTGTTGTATAACGCCGGTTGGAGTGTGCGATTCCCGGAATATGGTTCTGTATTATATGCATTGCATTGCCGCTGGAGTTAAGCGATTCCAGGAATAAGGATTATGTATTATATGTATAACGCCGGTTGAAGTGTGTGATTCCCGGAATTTTGTAACGGCTCTCTGCCTCTGTCACTTAGTCTCTGCCTCTGCCTCTACTACTTCTGTCGCTCTGCCTCTGTCTCGACCTTTCGATAACGGTTCTTCACTGTGCTTCTATGATTGTTACATTTTGACTTTCTTCTTGTTGCCTCTATTGCTTTCGCTGTGCCTCTTTTGCCTTCCTCTGCTTCAGCGCTGCCTCTTTTGCCTGAGTGTTGCCTCCTTTGCCATCAATGAAAATATTTCCAACACCCTCGAGGGGGATTTTTCCCTGGCATAATGCCTACATCTGGAGTCTATTTTTTTATGTGTTACTGCTTTGGTAATTGCTTGATGAGCTAAAAGAAAGAAGATATAAAGAATCGTAATAACAAGAAACATCACAAGTAATTATCAAGAATAAGCAAATATTTCTACCTTTATGATTTTCTAACATGGTATCAGAGATTTGTTGAAGAAGGAAGAGAAAGGCAATCTTCAACACTTGATCAAGGAACCATTCAAAGTATCATCTCAGGGAAGGAATCTACTACATTCTAGGAAGATGTATAACACAATCAAGGGAGAAAAAAAACTTGAAGGAACCTCAAACTACAAGTCCTAGAAGAAGAGAATTGACCTCATCCTTGAAAATAATAACGTATTGGACTTGGTCAAAGGAAAAATAAAGAAGCCGACAAAGGATTATGGTTATGCTGACAAACTGAAATTAAGGGAACTAGAAATTGTGTCCATGACTCTAATAGTAGAAGGAATAAAGGACAACCTAGTCCCATTCATAGCCAACATCGACCATGCTCAAGAAATGTATGAAGCCTTGTCGAAATTATTCACTATTAAGAACATTGGTCAAGTAGAAAATTTGAAAAATGAGCTAAGGACTACAAAAATAACTAAAGAAGACATAGTGGCCTCCTCCTTTGCGAATATAACAAGAATCAAGGATGATCTTTTGGCCATTGATGAAATTCTTCCAGACAAAGAACTCGTGATCACTTCCCTATTAGGATTTCCACCTACTTGGGGTGAATTTGTTGCAAGACTTAACAGTTGGAAGGTATCTCCCACCTTTGAAGAACTATGGATTTCCTGCAGTTAGGAAGAATTAAGGATCTCATTAGTTTCCAATCTTAAACGAGTATCAAATTCCTACATATATCAACATAAAGGAAATAAATCGAAAGGACCAAGGAAGAAAGTTGACATGTCTAAGGTAGAATGCTATCAATTCCATAAGAAGGGTCATTATAGGAGTGATTTTCCCTAAAATTAGAGAAACGAGAAGAGAGAAAGATAACAAGACAACATTACTGAATAAGGAGACCTAAAAAAATTCATGCCCGAAGAGTCTTACATTAGGGACTTACACTACTAAGTCCCTTTATTGTAGCCTTAGATGTCTTATTTTATATTTTTGATGTTTTAGAATCTATATGTTTTTAACATAGTTTTGGAAAAGACATTTTATTGTTTTTATAATATTATAGGTATCCCTCAAGCTTTGGAGGGAGCCCTCAACAACTCCCAAAGATAAGTATCTCATTTCCTTTTAGTTTTTGGTTTCATATACTTATTGAATTTTTTATTATATTAATACTAATCACCTTTCTCCCTCTATTGTATTGATTAGGAAAACATCTGCTGTATTCTCAAGGAGTATGAACGAGGACCTCTCAAGACAAGGTTTTTCAAGGAACAAAGGTATGCTTTAAAACATTGATTTATTTATAATAATTTTTATTCATTTGACAATATCTTACTAACATTGTTGTGTCTAGCTATAGTGAATCATATTGTTCTTATTTTGGGTGATTCATCACTTGATAAATCTACCCCACTCCTATCCTTAACTAATTATATAGAACCTTAGACAAGTTCTCTATAAAAACCCTAACCTAAAGGCATGTTGACAATGTGTGAAACCCTAGCTTGCTTAGGGTTATTATGAAATTATATTTGATTTTTTTATTGATAATGTCATGTTTACGACTTTGGTATGATCAGGAAAACCTAACTTGTTAGGGTTGAATGATAAATTCTAAAGTCATGGACCTTTGAAACATTAGTAATTTTGGGTTTTCTATGTTCCTATATTGAAATCCCAACTCGTTAGGTGGAATGTATCGTGTCTACCTTTGCAGTATCGTGTCATTTCCCATTTCCACGATTCTCAAATTGCACTCACAATTATGCATCACTTAATTTGCACCCACAGTTTGGTATTACTCAATATGCTCCCACATTTCCACAATATTCAAATATCCTTCTGCATTATGCAAATTGAACTCACGATACTTAACCATTTTCATGAATCTTTGACCTCCACATCACAAATTCATACTTGAGTCATTTTTTTCGATGAATTTGGATGTGGGAGACCTCTCCTTACGTTACCTCATTACCTACGACATCCCATATTTACACAATCTGTATTTTTAACTTTGCATCATTGAATATCCACTTTCCATACTTTTGATTTCATACATAAGCACTTATTTCAAGAGAATTTAAAGGCTCACTACCACGACATTCATCACACGTTTTGATTGATATTATTATTAGTCCAACACAATTTTCATAAATTATTTGTTATCAAATCAAATCCAAGTGAAACTTAACATTAATAAACTGAAAATTTCTATTTATGATATTACGACAAACTGGTGGTCAATTTAGTAACAATTAATACTACATGTATCCTTGTTAAACAAGATATTACTTTAGTAAAACCATCAAATATTCATCAAACTTGTGTAAGAAAGTATGTCGAAAAAAAAAATTATATTCTCGAGATACAATCAACACCCTTGGACATGAGGATCATGAGTTTCAATGGTTCAAAACATACAAGGGATATTTAGGACTTGCAATAGAGACAAAATATCAAAGAAGGTTTGTACTTTAGGAGTCGCGTAGGCTTCCTGAAGTGTTCGACTTCAAAGAACTCATTTCTTGGTGTGCTGAGAAATTTAAAACAAAGCAAAGGATAAAGGATAATTTAGTTTGAAAAAAGCAGTAAAGCACCAACTCTTATTCTATTCAATTTTTTCACAAAAAATTTACAACTTCCAACTCCCAAAAAATCTTTCAAGATTTTAAAGTATATGTCTTCTTGCACTCTTGAGGAGGAGCTAACCTCCTCAATCCACCCATAGAGTTTAGAAGCTCTACTTCGATTGAGGTATGATCACTTGCATATTCATACAAAGAGTTTGATTGGTTATTTTCAAGGATTTTTTGGGTAAAATTCCACTGTTGTAATCTCAAAATACAATCTCTATATTCTATATTACTCCATTCATGAAAATGTTATCTTTTATTGAGTGTACATTATCTCAAATGACATCTCTTTCTAGTTGGGTAATTTCCAAAACATTAAGAGGTTTTATATGAATTTTTATTTGATCTATGCTTTACTATACTGTCATGTATGTAAAGACTTAACCTGATCAAGAAACATTTAGTTTAACAAGGATTTAATTCAATTATGGTATCCAACATTGTGAAGGCAGAGGCCCCTTACAATTTCTATCAAATCCAAAATGCATTCCTTTCGACATTTAGAAGAATGATGTATGGTTCCACTAATAACAAGTTTTAAAGAGAAGGTTTAGCGTTTCTTGTTGGAAAATGAATTTTTGAATATCAATATGAATTATGCTATATTAGATTTACAGATTTTTGGGAAATCATTTTTCCTACTCCCTCAATATGTCTATGACAAGTTCTTTGTAGCATAATTGTGCATACAATATAGATCTTGGGCTCAATTTTTCAATGAGAAAAGGAAAAATCTCATTATGTCACCTATAAGAGTTAGAGATGTCAATGTTAACGTATTTCTCATTTATATGAATTTGATACTTATTTTGATTCCTTTTAAATGAAAAGCGAGTTCATGAGTATGAAGGATCTTACTGAGATAGTCTATTCTCATCCCAAATGTTTTTCATTATTTATGGTTCAATCTTTGATAAATCACAACAATTGTATGAGAGGGGAGAGAGATAACTAGAACCTCAAGAGAATTTCCTTTAAGGTCACCAATTGTCTCTAAAAGATGATATTAACATTGTATTTAGCATTGATGACTAATGCATGAAAAAATGACAAACTATGACCATAAATGATCTTGGCTCACCATATATATCATAGATAATTTATTTAATTATCCAAAGAAAAATCCATAGTAACATTGATGAACAAACTAAATCAAATATTAAAAGTACAAGTAATGGAGGAGACAAATATGCTCCTAAAAATTCTTTTGAGAAGTTACATATTGTTTTTGGAAGTTTTAAAAGGAAAATAAATGTCCTTGTTGTTGAAAAAACAAATAGAATTTTCAATAATGTGATGTTAATTATGAGGAAATGGAACTAGATGTTATTGTTGGAATGTTTGATTGGGTAGACAAATAATTAACTGAAAGAAAAACAATAGTTGAAGACTTGTATTATGAAGAGCCAAATATTTTAGAGGAAGAATAAGTTAACTTGCACCATGTTTCATTCCAACAAGCTATAGGGGATGCTTGGAAATATTCTATTGGTGAACAAGAAAAATAAAATTTGATGTTGAAAAAAAGAATAAAGGAATTAGAGGATGCTTTATTTCCTAAACCATTCTTTGTTAAATCAATAACTATTATGAGGCCAACTAATATGTTAGAATATACACTAGAGTTGAGTTATAAATTAAAGTAGTCTAATGTTTGGTAGCAACAATATGAATATATGTTGTAGATAACAAATAAATTTATTACTTTGATCCATGACTATTGAGAATTAGCCATTAGCTCAACCAATGTTGATGTAAGGATTTCAATTCTATAAAAAAATTGTAAAAGGAATTGGAAAATAATGATAATTTTTATGAGAAGGCCATCAGCAACATTAGTGCCAAATTTTTAAGTGTGAATAATGCCAATAGAAGAGAGAAAAATATTCCATCAAAGGTTCAACTTAAATAAATAGAGGCATGATTGTTACAGAGAATAAAATGTCTTTGAGAAATTAGTGGTGAGTGTGATGTTATTAGTACAAAAAAGAGTGACTTATTTTTCAAGCTTGTTGATGTAACAAAGGAAATGGAGGGTCCACTTATAATAATGGATACTATTTTTCCTATAAATATCGAATGAAAGAACAACTGGACATGCTTAAGATCTCATGGGCCAATGAATTTTACAACCTAATTGAATTCTCACAATAGGAATTTAAAAATGGTGAATTCACTTTGTTAACAAAAATGATGATCAAACTGATATCATTCATTATTTATTTTTTGAATTAAAGTGAATTTAATACAATTTGTTTGATCTCAAGATTAAGCATGATTTAACAATTTCACCTTTGCGAGAGTATATCAAACAATAGTTAAATAGTGTTTTGGTATGAATACTTGATATTGATCATTAAGAAGCAATTACAACCATTAGAAAACCTCCAAGAAAACAACATTTAAGGAAGACTTTAATAATAAAATGAAAGAGTTATTCTAACATTGTGGGTAAAACAACCATTTCATTAAGCCTTAAATTTATCATATTCATCTTAGTCAATAATCATCCAACCTTTTTACCTTTGAGTCTTTTGAGTATCAAAGTCATGTGCACACTTTCACATTCTTGAATATTCTAGTTTGTGATATGGATTGGATCATTATATTGTTTGTCATCCATCTTAATGCTTTTAGAGTGGAAAAAGTGGAGGAATCAGCTCTCGGGACCATGTATACTGATGGGACTCGGTTTGGAAAATTGGGGTCCAAAACTTTCTAGGAGCATTTTCAGGAATCAAACAATGTTTTTTTGGGGGGTAAAAATTGGTCACTTTAGCATGGAACCTTTTTATTCATATTATATAGACAAATACCTTTCCAATAGTGTCAATTAGAGTTAGTATGTAAAATTTATTCCACTCAGAAGTTGACCTTCATACTTTCACCACAATAATTAGAGAGGATGCCACATCAACCCCCATTATTCATGAAAAATGGGCTAGACACATGCTAATGATATAGAAGAATCTAGAAGAGTATATCTTGTAACTTTGGTTAAGAGTTGAGGTACTAAAACCTAACCACTAGTAAGCTATCGAGTTGTGTTATAACCGGGCCACTAGGAGGAAAAGGGGTTCCTTTCTTTTGAGTGCATTTATTCTGTAACCGAAAAAAAATAGCCAAGAGGGATAGGAGGTGGAGCACACATAAATTATTTTTGCACTCAACCCATGGGCCACAAGTCATACTTATTTGTACTCACAACCATATTTCCATTCAAAGAAAGAGAGCAAGACTAAATAACCTTCCAGCTGGGTTTTTCTCCCGAAAGGGTTTCCCAAGTCATATCTCGTGTCAAATGTATGTGTGAGATTTTATTTAGCTATTCTCTATTTTCTACATAATTTTAATCAGTGTGCATACATTAATAATAATAATTTACATATCTATAAATCTAAAGAGATATAAAATTTTAATAGTGTAGAATTTCATATTTTAAGTATAATTTTATTAGATCTTTTATGATGAATTGTCTAGTGGAATATCCATGGCGGTTTACGGAGCATGGACTTGGTAGATCCATCTACGTACCGGAAGTTGATTGGGTCCTTGATGTATTTGTATAATATCAGGTCATACATTTTCTTTGCACTAAACACTTTGAGCCAGTTCTAGGTGGAACCAATACATTATCATTAAATTACAGCAAAGCATGTTTTGAGGTATTTACACGGTACAGTTTATTATGGTTTGAGATATGTCTCAAACGGTGACATACAGTTGTAGGGGTATATAGATTCATATTGGGAAGGGAGTGTGAAAGAAGAAAAGAATACATCCGGAGGTTGCTTCAATTTGGGATTCGTTATGATTTCGTGGATGAGTAGGAAGGAGAAATTTGTTGCACTCAGCATTACTGAGGTAGAGTATATTGCAGCCAGTTTAGCAAGTTGTGAAGCAGTGTGACTTCTAAAGTTACAAGACTATTTGATGAGGTGTTGGAACCAATCGTGATATATTGTGATAATCAAATTTGTGTGAAGTTTACTAAAAATATAGTTTTCCATGATCGATTAAAGAAAATTGATATTAAGTACCAATTCATTCATAACATGGTGCATAAGGGAGTGGTGAAGCTCCAGTACATCTCTATTGATGAGGAGGTAGTTGATGTTCTTACAAATCCTTTGTCGAGCGTGAAGTTTGTATACTTTAGAGACAAGATTGTACTTGTCAAGAATGTCTCCTCGGCGAGGGAGTGATGATATGATAACATTAGGGACAAACATTCTCCCTAGGTCAGGATTACCAAGATTAGGGAGAATGGTCCCACGGAGGAAAACGATCCTACAGGCCTAGAATTACTTAGTTGAGTAGGTGCTTCTCAGCATCAGGCTCAGAATACTCCACAGATAGGTTGAATGAGCCTAGTTAACATCATTGCCTAGAATTACTCATGTAGAGTAAGGTATTTGGATTTGGGACCAGAGTACTCAAATGGATTGAGCATGTCCCTTGTTGAAAATGGCACCAAGAAATATTCTAATCTAATTTTTCCTTGAATTAAATTAGAAGAAAATTGTAATTCCACTTCGCATTGTTGAATCTTTAATTAAACTGAGAGGGGGGGGTGAATCAGATTAATACATACATAAGCTTTTTTAAAAATTTCACCAGACTTATTTACAGCTTAATATGTGAACAGTCTTAAAATGTTGCAGCCAATATTAAATTAATGTGACACCATACTTATGTTGAGAGCAACAAACAATTAAGCGAATTGAAAGAATCACATTAACACATAAGAAACACACATAGAGACAGCAGATGTAAGTGGAAACCCATAAAGGGAGAAAACCACATCTTATTATTGTTGTGATGCAAAGGCAAGCTCCAACTCCCTCTCACCACTATTTTTCTGCAGGCACCAACCTACAGGAGGCTCCAACCTCAATCAGCTACAACTAACAGCTATCAAGCTTCAGCTTGATAGGGAAGCTCCAACTTCCTCAATTTATCAAAAAAAAAGTGTTTGTTGATTTACCTCAGATATCAGCTCTGTTCTGTAGCATCTCTTTCTGCTCCTCTCTTCCTTATCTTCTCTGCCTCAATTTTCATGCATTCTCTATACTCACTCTCTCTAATCTCCTTTATGCATATCTATTTGATATTATATATAGAGTTCCCCACATGATTGTTTGTATTTCACAAGGAATTTGGAGTGAACAGTCATGACTCTTTGGCTTCTTCTTCTCATTCCTTTTTCCAACTCATTTTAAAATTATAACAATATGTACAAATTTCAATGTTACAATGGGATTTTTTTTTTCCTTTGGATACTTTCCTTTGCATCACAAACAATATAAAACAAAAAATATTTACATTTTCAATTACACATTTAAATTCCACTCAGCTCCTTTTCTGCACTTGGCTTTACTGGATTTGTCTTTTTTGCTGCTATTGAGTGATTGTTCTGTATATTTGGTTCACTTTTGCGTCTATTCATCTGTTTATTGTACCTGTGTGTACCAGCTACATATATAACCACTTTTCAGGTTTTATTCTTAAATATATATGAATCTGGGCAATGTTTGTTCACTCTCAATCTCTGTGCTCGGGCTTCCTGCTTACACATTCTCTGTCCATATAATTTATTTTCAAATCAACCCTCTTCAGTCTTTTTGGATTACTGCACATTTTTCTGCAGCTATCTTTCTCTTTTTCGTCCTTGCAGACTCTTGTAATAAACCCAATCCGTGAACTTTATAAAAACCATTATTGTTAGTATGAATCCTTCGTCGAAGTGTACAAAAAAGGACCACTTTAGCTACGCATAACTAATAGCCCTAACAATAAATGTGGCTGCCAATATCTTCAGATCTGCAATTAGTTGATCAAGAAAAGAGCTGCAAAAAACCAGATCTATACATAGAAAGACATTAAGCAGTAAAAAGAAGGGTTTGCTCCATATACCAATAGACAAGACAAGAACAATTTTTGAAAGAATTTTTGTATTAATGGGCACCTGGGAGGAAAACAAGAAGATGTTTCCTATTCTCCTCAATGGGAAGGGTTCTTGGAAGTCCTCAGCACTTCAGATCCAGCGTTTCTCTCTCCTGTTGGTGTAGAAAACCCATACAAAGAATGGAACTCAAAGGGAGCTCACACGGCAAATAGTGAAGAAATGTGACCAAGTGTATAGATCCAGAGTGATCTAATAGGCAACAAAAGGTGAAGAATGGTAGGAAAAACCCTCCTATTTATAACAAAATATTGGGTCATTCTAGATCGTGGTGCATGATTAAAATAATGTTAACCAAATCTAGATCCACCTTTTATGGAATATTTTATTATATAGGTTTGTTTAATATTTCCTTTTGGGGTTTCCTGTTTAGACCATAAACAACCTAATAAATGTGGTTTATTAAGTTATTTAACATAGTGAAGGCAATTTTACTGAGGGTAAAATTGGTCTTACATGGTGTACTTGGGTCCATCTAATGATAATAGGTTAGTGTTGAGGAGGTAAATCCCCTCTGCGGACAGAGGCGATCCCTACTAGCCCAGCAGGGGTCTAGCAACAATCAAACAATGTTATGACGCAAGTTCCTAGTTACGAATGAAAGACTAGAGATAGAAGCCTACCTGGATTCCAACGCTATGATCTGAAGAAGAAGCGTCCCCGTTCCTCAGCCTCGGCAGATCACAATCCCTCCACGATCTCCGCGGATGAACACCTGCACATGGAAGAACCGAACAGATACAAGCATAAAATCCGGCACACGTAACTAAACATCAGTCAGAAAGGATGTTACTTGCATTAACATGATGGAAAACGGAGTGGAACCATAATCATAATCATCTATTAAATGACAAACGAAGAGAGATTACAACCAAGTTCTGACGTCGCGGTCTCCTTTGGATGGGTCTCTAGTCGTCCACGTCTCGCAAAGCTCGCCAAGGAAAGGGAAAAACCTCTCCGGAGTCTCTCGACAATGGTCTCCTTACTTGAGTCGGCCTTAAGGGAAAGAGAGGATTCTTTACAGCACAAAGGCTCTTGGGAATATGGAGATTCAAATCTTAGGCACTTCAAGACTAGCTTGCCATGGGATTGAGCAGGCTTTTATAGATGGGGAAGGAGGGAGTTGGGATCCCTATTATTATGGGATTGGCCCTATCAACAAGGAAGGTTCCATGGGAGGTGGCAAAACCACTTCCCCTCCATAGAACTCCCGCAGCCAAACCTCCCAACTCTAGATAGGCAATGGTTTGTGAGTTTGTTGGAACTCAACTTCCGCCATCTTTATTTAAAAAACAGTCCCTAAATTGGGTGGTGCGACTACTGCTCTATGACAGAGCGCCAGTTGGCGCGACCTCTTTGCAGGATTTTCCCCATTGGCACGAGTACTGAACTGCCTGCCCGCGCCAATGCAAAAAGGGATGTTTTTTCATGATTTTTGCAAGGAGATGTCTCAAGGGCAAATAAAGCTCATGCTTAGAGGAATGCATTGATGATGTTTTCAAGGCATGACAATGTTCGAGGAGTCGAAAAATGGGTCACTCCATTGTACGGGACCGGGGAATGGTAGGACGGTGACAAATTCTTCTGTGTATGAGATGCCCCCTAAAGTATGAGGCAGATCGGAGTGAAATGCTTTATTATAACATGTTCAATGAGGCGAAATCGGAAAACCTGTAGCAGAAAGATACAACTGATATCTCAAGTACATGATGTATATGTGGTATGGACGCGACCATCGAAACAGTATGATATGTCCAGGATCCAGGGTATGGGCACGGCCATCAGGCTAAGATCAAACAAACGGACTCGGGTATGGTCGCGGCCAGCCAATCGGTGAGTCATGTACATAATCATAAGAATCCACAAAATCGCAGCCTGGATTATAACAGACAGAATCCAGGGTCTTGCACTCCATCTCGACCTGAACAAAGTACAAGTTCAAGCATGCGAATATGTGAGCTGAAGTCGAACATGCAAGAACATCGCCTGATTACCAGCCAATGATGAAAGCTGTTAACAGACGCGAGAGAAACCACCAATAATGACAATGGTCCTCAAGGTACTACAGGTACAATCTACGGCGTGCGAATAAATGAGCTGACGTCGAACACCCGCAGAATCACTCGATCGAAGGTCAATGATGTAAACCTCCGTCGAATGCGACGAACCTGCCATTGAGGCATGCAGGCTCCAAGGTACCACAAGGAGTCTCTAGACCAACTTCCTGGATAATGAGTTGATGTCGACAGGAAGTGACCTTGATCGAAGGTGGGCCATAATGATTCCCACATCATCGACACGAGACAGAGGAACATAATGTTTTGTTGTGAATCGGGACCATATGAGAAACAGAGGAAGGTTGATATTTGCAGAGGCCAACTTCTCTTGAACACATAAACGGCACGACAATGGACTTGGCAGTATTTGACATCAACGGATCAAAGGTCATGGCGACGAGGCAGTGAACAGATGAGAGGTCAAAAGAGATTACCCAAACCCATGGAGGCAAAGTGAAACAGCGAGATGAGATGTCCCCAACCCGACACGAATGCAGACAAGTGCCATGTTCAAGAGCGACATACTGCCGACGACAACGACGATGGTTCCATTTTTCCCCCACCATTTCTGGCGAGCACCCCAATTATTTTTGATAACAAGCTTGAAGGGGATAGCATATGCTTGTGATATAAGTCCGCCCTTCGGGCGAATCCATCCTAGTGCATTTAACGAGTCCTAGGAAGGAGAAACTCGGAGAACGTCATTTCGACTAAATCCGATGTCATCAGGTTTTAACGAGTCTGACAAAGGAAGAACTCGGCATATTTTCATGTTTAGAGAGTTTGAAAAGACAGCTGAAAAGAAAACTCCACAGGTCCCTTTTCGTAAATAGTTCCCCAGATCCGAAAAGGTAGAAAACAATATCCGGGAAAACCTCCTAGTCGCGATAGGCTAGGGTATTCCTTTTTCGTAATCAATCCATCCCAGCCCGAAAAAGGGTTAAACTTATACTGGGTGGATGTCGATTCATGTCCATTTTAACGAGATCGAAACGACAAGGGCCTCGGCAATCTTTTCATATTTAGAGAGTCATAAAAGAGCTGAAAGATGACTCCATAGTGACTTTTTCGTGTATTTACCGAGTCCGAAAAAGTATAAAATACAACTCGTTTCCATCGTTTAAGTCGCAAAAACCTGCTGCTGCACATACCAAGCAAGCGTAAAATCCATTTTCGACATAACATATGCAAATATTTGATAAAAATAACTTTCAAAACTCATTTAATGTCGAAAAAGTTATAAATATGTCAAATTGGTAAAAATAAAATTACTTTTACTATTTACCTTGGTGGAAAGCAACAGTGGTCCATTTGGAGCAAAAACTTCTGACGGTGATCGCGACAAATCCAGTTAACCATTCAGCTTCTCGTCTGTCACAGGTAAGAGGCGCTCTTTTGCTCTTCATTTTCATTCATTTTTTAATAACTTTCCCTTAAAAATCAGTTCTGTGTGGCCACTTTTAGAATTTTAGGGTTGCGCCCATTGGCGCGGGTATCGAGCACGGACCCGCGCCAATGAGCTTTTTTGTATAAAGGGCTCGCGCCACATGGCACGACTATTCACAAAACAGCCACGCCAGCGGCCGAACCTAAAAATTCGCCCAAAATTTCGACATTTAGACCAAATTGCATGGAATTTGAAGCTCATCAAAGATCTAACTAAGGGTTTTTGACCATGTGAATGCAGATAATCACTCAAAATGGAAATCGAATGGAAGGAACGAGAGCACGGAGAAGAGGATGAACAGGCCATGCAAAGCCAAGCTTGCATGAATGCACTTAGAAACTATGGATTGAAAAAGTTCTTCCTCACACCATGTTTACGAGCTCAGCCCGAGCTCCTCCAGTATTTAATCAGTATCTGGGACGAACATGAACAGGTGTTCAGGTTACGAGACCAGGTGTTAGAACTAGAGGTCACCGATGTTTATTTCATCACTGGATTGTCCCGCAGAGGCCCAATCCCTGTATTAACTGGAAGCAGACCATCTGGGGAGAAGATGGAAGAAGTAATGGCACGGGTGTGCCGAGGGGCACAAACAGGATCAGGAAGCAAGAAGGTGGATATCCACACTATCCCTGATCTAGCACTGAGAGTAGTTCTCCATACCATTACGCGGGTTGTTGGGTCGCAGGCTCCGCACGAGGCCACGAAGACCCAACTCCTGCTGGCCTCATAATGCATGGGTCCCTTACTTTTCAACTGGGCAGAAGCAGTAACTATCAACATGAAAAGGCAGCTCACAAAGTGCAAACAGGGGAAACTGAAGCAGTTCGGTTATGGTTCCATCTTGGTATCGTTCATTCTGGAACGTTTACCAATCTTCCAGGGCCAAGGGGCCGCAGTGGGGAATCCGATACCACGGGAGCCAAGAATGGCTCACTGGGCAGCATTGATGCCCAAATCTGGAGGTGGCCAACAGATGTCCTGGAGGCCAGAGTTTTTTAGGTGGTTACGGCGCCAGCTGATTGTCGTGGAAGACTGGCCCTATGCAGGAACTGACTTTACCGGGGACCCAGACCTCCCACTACCAAAAGGAGATGACTGGGACGAGGAGTTGGGTAAGACCTCATATTTTTGATTTTATGTTTATATGTTTTTTTTTGTTAATACACATTCGTCTTAACACAATCATATATGCATGCAGATGTAGGACCTGAGAGACCAGCTGGGATGTCTCCAATCTCCCGGAGGACACAACTCGCCCTTGAGATTCAGGGAGAAGGCACCGGAGGAGATGAACTGATCCAGAACCTCGAGGGGATTGCCCACGGGATCCCAGACTATGCCCGGCTAGCAGACGTACCGATGGCATACCAGCGCCACACGGTGGGAGTTCCGAGTCGGATCCACCGAATCCTGAGGCACCTAGTGCGTGCAGTCACGTGCTACCATGAGCACCATGCGGATTAGTCCTTAGGATTTATGCCACACCTATTTTTTGAGAGACATAGCGTCTTCGGATGTACTAAGACGATTATGTATATTTTTTGAGTTTTATGTGACACACTCTATGTAAACATTTCGATATCTATCTATATACATATATATTTCTGGATGAGTCTTTCTTTACATGTGATGATGATTTATAAATTGCGCAAATGTCTGTCTAATACCAAATTTGCTACTGCATCTGTTAATGTATTCAAATGCCTGGGTATATGATGATATGTAATATAGTCAAAATTCCTTTCCAGTAATCGAATACGCAAATACAGACGTAAGATGGACGGGTTCCTTACCGAATAGTGTCCGTTCAGTTGTAACACTACAAGTTGTGAATCTAGATACACGAGCAATTCACGGATACCAAGGTTTACTGCCTCGGTTAACAATTCCAACACGGCACTATATTCCGCGATATTGTTCTTGGTACGTCCTAAACACACACCTTGCAGGTTAATCAACTCACCAGCAGGATCGTAGATTACCCAGGCTGCGGAAGACAGATTCCTGGTACTGCGGGAGGCACCATCCGTGAAACCAACAAATGGATGAATAGACATCTGCACAACCAGGAAGACCCGATCAGCAAAAAGATGTTTACAAAGCACACCACACCATGCACACAAATGAAAATCACACACCTATGTACACACACCACACCAAGAAATCACTTCAGGCATAGTATTTTTTAAGGTACAGCCCATTTCTGGGCTGCGCCAGCGGAACTCCTTCGTAATCTATAAGCTCGTAGGGCCCATTTTTCAAAACGCGTTTTACTATATAGGGCCCGTGCCACATAGGCTGGAGTTTACCGGCTCCAAGCTTATCATGTGCCTGATCGTACAAGAGGACGAGGTCTCCTTCAATGAAAGAACGGGGAGAAACAGATTGATCAAAATGAGTTTTGACCCTCTTCTTTTGTGCTTCGAGGATCAAAGCAGCTAGACGACGGGTTTCATCCAACCGTTCGAGATACAGAAGACGTTCTTCCTCAGGAGAAGTATCCGGTAAGAGCTCCACAGCTAATTTAAGTGAAGGAATTTCACATTCAACCGGCAGAGTAGCTTCCAGACCGTACACCAATTGAAATGGTGTGAACCCAGTTGCACTCTTAGCAGATGTTCGGTATGCCCAGAGAGCTGAGAACAGTTGGAGATGCCAATTGGATTTATGAATCCCAACTGTTCGCTGAAGCATAGTGACCAAAACCTTGTTCACCGCTTCAACCTGACCATTTGCTTGAGGGTAGTATGGTGTTGAGCTGTCGTGACGCAGGCCCAACGCAGCTGTCAGCTCCGCCATCATGTAATCGCGGAAATGAGTACCGTGATCAGTGACGATAGCTTGAGGAACCCCGAATCGTGCAATAACATGGTTGAATAAAAATGAAGCAGTCGTTCTTCCGTCAGCAGCTAGTGTGGGCATCGCCTCGGCCCACTTAGTGAAGTAGTCGACGGCGACAATGATATACGCATGCCCCCCGGCCGAGTGAGGGTTACACGTCATAAAATCCATGCCCCATTTCGCAAAAGGGCCGACGGTAATAACGGGATGCAATGGCAACGGCGGCGCGCGCATCTTGCGCTGAAAAATCTGGCATGGATGACATTTACGGACTACAGTGATACAGTCCTTGAATATGGAAGGCCAGAAATAACCTGCTCGCAGAATCTTCTGGGCAGTAGCATACCCAGACATATGTCCGCCACAGGCGCCACTGTGACAGTCATTTAAGACTTTCTCAGCCTCTTCCAAGGTTAGGCATCGCCGGAGCACCGAATCTACTCCAATGCGATATAAGGTATCTCCTACTATACGGTAGGGTTGGGACTAGTGCCGAATCCGACGGCGAGCAGTTTTATCCAACTCAGACCGAAATGTCGCGGTCTGAAGATACACTATTATGTCACTGTACCAAGGATCACGAGTACTGATGAGAAAAAGCGTTTCATCCGGTATATGGTCTTCAGAGTGTGAGGGAACAGAGTCTGTAGGGAGAGAACATATCAAATCCGCGAAGACCAGTGATTTAGTTGACTTGGCAGTGGTGAACTCCAAGTCAAACTCCTACAGGATCACGATCCATTTGGAGTACTTTCCCCCTAGTAATTGTCTAGAAAGAATATACATCATAGGGTTGCAGTCTGAAACCACTGTTATCGTGCGCAAAAGGATGTAATGGCGAAAGCGTTGTACGGCGTGTACTGCTGCTAAGGCCAACTTCTCGACATGTGCATAACGTGTTTCCGGGTCGAGAAGGTTCCGAGACAGGTAATAAACAACATGTTCATCATCGTTATCGTCATCCTACACCAAGACCATGGCGATGGTGCTAAATGCGGCGGCTAGATATAAAGTGAAGTCGTGGTGGTAGTCTGGTGGATGAAGCAACGGAGCATTGACTAGCAATGTCTTCAGCTTCTCAAAGGATTCCTGAGTAACTTCGTCCCAGTGAAAGGGAACGTTCTGCTTTAATAAACGAGTGAATCCTTTGGCCACCTCGGCATAATTCGGGATAAAGCGCCTAAGAAAATTCGCTTTCCCTTGCAGACTCTGTAACTGATACAGGGAGGAGGGTGATGGGAGATTTACGATGGCCTCGACCTTTAGAGGGTCAAGGCGAATTTCGTCTTTCGAGACTATAAAGCCTAAAAGGCGGCCAGAATCAACGCAGAAGACGCACTTATGAGGATTGAGCCTGATATTGTAGCATCTGCAACGAAGAAATATCTAGCGGAGATGCTCAGGATGGTCCTCTCGCTTACCCGAATGGGCTGGTAAGTCGTCCAGATAAGGCTGAACGCTATGGCGAATGTCATGAAAAGCGTAGGACATCGCACACTGAAACGTGGTGCCATTGTTCTTTAAGCCGAACGGGAGTTTTTTGTACGCGAAAGTGCCCCACGGACAGATGAATGTGGTCTTATGTTGATCCTCAGGTGCAATATTGATTTGGTTATAACCTGAGAAACCGTCCATTAAGGAATAGATCTCACTCCTGGCACATTCGTTGATGATCTGATCGATAAACGGAGTGGGATAATTATCCTTTGGCCAGGCGCGATTGATGTCGCGATAATCCACACAGACTCGAATTGTACCCTACTTTTTATCGACAGGGACAATGTTGGACACCCATTCTGTAAGGGGGATGGGATAAATAAAACCCGCGTTCAGAAGTTTTTCAACTTCTGCCTTGATGGCGGCGGCTTTCCGAGGATGCATGGGACGTAAGCGTTGGCGCACGTGTTTCGCACCTGGATAGGTTGGAATCTCGTGCATGACAATACTAGGATCAATTCCCGGCATTTCCTCGTAAGACCATGCGAAAACATCTCTGAATTCTTTGAAAAGCTCAGTATAGACTTGAATCTCCTCGGGAGAACAAGTCACACCCACATGAATGTTCTCAACAATCCCCGGTTTAACGGAGATGTTGATTGGAACAGTTTGAGTAATGTTACTCATATTACCCTCCGAAAAGACCTCGTGCATTAAGATCGGTGTTTGAAGAGGAGGGGAAGGAACCTGAGTAGCATAACGCTCCAGAAAATCAGTCATTGCCCCCAAGCTGGGCATAAACGAGGAGCGATGATGTCCATCACCCCAGGGCAGCTCCTCAAGAGACATAGTTTCAATGATAGCCTCATCTGAAGGAAAAGTCTCTCTGAGAGGATCAGGTGAATCAGCCTGACCAAGCCAGGGGGATTGCGAGTAGACGTCGAGAGCCATGCTCATCGGAGCATGTTGAGGAGGTGGAGGGTCCGATGCGGCAACAATCTCACAGTAGCTGATCTCTACTGGCGTTAAAGGCATGGATTCTCCAAACTCATATACCTGCTCAGGTGTAGGAATAAGCCAAGGGTCATCAGTCCTGGACAACATGTTGACTTGAGCGGTATTCAGTGGCGGCGCGGGGAATATACCCATGAGGACTGGGTCTTTGAAAAGACCAGGTCCTATACTGTCTGGGGGATTCGGAATTTGATCCACGTATGGCACATTGTTCTCAGAGCTAGAGGTGAAAAATGACAACTGATCTACCGTGAAAATCTTGCCCTCGTGAGGGAACTTAATGAATCAAAATACGGTAGACGGCATGCAGAGCATGGCATGCTTCCAGCTGCGACCAAGAAGTATATTGTAGTTGAGTTTAGCGTCAACCACCTCTACTTCTACGTTGACAGTTTTTCCCTGTAATGTAATCACAAGACTCTCGAGAACTCCCAGGGGTTTAGATTCCCGACCATCAAATGCCTCAAGGGCATTGGGAGATGATGATAAGGCTGGAGAGACGATGGCCTTCCAGCAAGCGGAGGACATAACGCAGGTAGATGCACCCTCATCTACGATGGCCCTATGAATGTTCAGACCATTAATCCCGACTTGAATGACCAAAGAGATTTGATGTGGAAGCCGGGGAGTAAAATTCTCCAGATCGAAGGTGAGAAGGCTCGAGTCGGCGGGATCGATCCCACTGATTGCAGACAGTAAAGCCTTCCGTTGTGAAGGACAAATTTGAAGAACCTCAAGTGCAGACATAGCACATGGCGCCTGTGCCAGATCCTCAACAATGCTGTAATGTTGAGCGGAACGAGCATTTGGATTATAAGAGGATCTTCGAAGAACACCCTTGGGAGGTGGTTTCACAACAGGTTCGGGAGTCGGCTTCTCGATTTCCAACGGACCGGAGGCAGGTGGGGGAGGCGGCCCATCCGCAACTGCCTTCCCAGGTGCCTGCCGCGATTCATTGTAATCCTTCGACCACGTAGCAATAGTGATAGGTGCATTAGTCTTCATCATGAAAACCTGAGACCCAAACGGTGCAGATGGTGACGCCTGTTCAACCATCTGGGTCTGCTGAGATGGAAATGGCTCTTTTAAAACAGCCGGAGTCCCTTTAGAGCCTTGAAGAAGTTGACTAACCTCGGACCGTCGTGGACAATCCTTGGTGTAATGGTCACCTTCACAGATGAGGCAAGGGAACTTCGGCTTACGTTGGGAGCCATCCTCAGTTCGAGATTTAGATTCCGGTTTCAGGGCATCAGATTTTGATTTGCCTTTGCCCTTCTTTTTCCCCTTGGAGGATTTGTCCGCAGGATTGGCCTGGACGGAATTCACCTCCGCGGTTTTACCAGAATCGGATGAGGCGGGATTAGCAGAGGTATTGTTGGAAGAATTAGCCTTCTGTTTCCCATTCGAAGACTTCTTCGAATTTTGAGAGACGGAACCAATGACACCATCTACCGCAGGGGTAGGCGGAGCCTTAGTGGTTCCGGGCCGTGGAGCATCAGTCAAGATGTCATAAAGCGTGCCAGACTGCGAATAGACAAGATCTAGGTACTGGGCACGCGCAATAGCTTTTTCCTCCATCACACACGCTCCCATCGCGATATCCTGAGCGATTTTATTCACAAAGGAGGTGGTGAACCAGTGAGTCAAAATCTGATCAGGTATGTGAAACTTGATTAGTCGACGGCGGCGCCGCCACTCATGAATGTGATCTGAGATGTGAGTGGCCTTGTCCTGCTTTAGAGAAGTCAGGAGGTGCGTCCCGGCCTCATACCGGACCGGTAACTGGAAGTGCGTGAGGAAAGCCATGGCTAACGAGTTGAAATCTTGAAAAATACCACGGGATAGCTCTATGTACCACTTAGCAGCAGCTCCTGTTAAAGTACGCTGGAAAAGACGCAGACGAATCGAATCGTCGACCCAAGAGTTAGACGAACACCAGAGGTGATACGTCATCACATGCGCCTGGGGGTCTTCGCCAACTTTGCCCTCAAACTTGGGACAATCACCTGGTATCTTGGTGGGAACCGGAGGCCAATATGGATTATGTGAAATCGGATCATTGGTCAACTTTGAAACGTCCGACAGTTCCAAGGTAGCCAGGAACGGCAATGGAGGGTTAACTGCCATGCCAGGCCCAGGATGAGGTCCGGTACCCATACTCCACGATGGTTGTGAATATCCTTGCCCCCACGGGTTCTGTCCTGCAGGATTCTGACCGTAGGGGGCGTAGGTCGTATAACCAGACTAATTTGGATGCTGGTAACCATAGTGTGGGGCTTGATAACCAGGGTACGGACCCTGATTATGTTTCGGCCCCGTATAAGCAGCGTTTGGATTTGGCTGTTGAGTGTAGGTAAAACCGGGTGGAGGAGGATAATACTGAGAGCCTCTGGGGTGGTTATAGTTTGGTTGAGACTGACCATGAGGATAATAACCACCTTGAGGATGAGTAGGCTGCTGAAAAGTGGAACCCTGCAGAGCCTGATAAGTAGGGTGCAGCTGTTGATTCGGCTGCGGCATTGAATGAACCGGCTGCTGTGCAGGGTTAATGGAATGAGAAGGCTGCCCTAAATGAACAGGTTGACCCGACTGAGAGGGTTGACCTAAGTGAACAGGTTGACCCGGGTGTGAGGGCTGACCTGAATGACCAGGTTAACCCAGATAGACAGGCGGCACCGGTTGCGCAGGTTGACCTAATTGTAAGTGAGCCCCAAGTTGTACCGGATGGGCCGGTTGGCCTGGAGGGGGGACACCGGGTTGTACCGGATGAACCGGTTGGCCCGGTGGTGGAACAGGACCAGGTGCTTGCTGGAAACCGGTTTGACCTGAAGCAGAACCATAGGATGGTCCTGGCTGATATGCAACGTTAGAAACAACAGGATACTGCGGTTGCATCGGTAAAGAAGGCTGGATTTGCCCCCCAGGACCATAGACTGGTCCCGGTTGATACCCCAGTTGAGGTTGAGCAGGTTGACCAGAAGGGCTATAAGACTGACCTTGCGGATTGTACGATGGCCCTTGCTGGCCCGCAGGGTAGCCCTAGATGGGCTGCCCCTGTGGGTCATACAGATAGCCAGGTTGGCCCGCAGGTTGGCCTTGGAAAGGCTGTCCCTGCGGGTTATAAGCCTGGTTGTATGGTAAACCTTGAGCATACAGATAAGCCTCAGGAGCAGGAAGGCGCAAAACCTCCCCGTGCTCGTCAAACTGACCTGGGAACGCATACACGGGAGTGCCATCCTGTGCATAGTGCGAAAAGAAGGATCAGTAAGGATCTTGGGGAACTTGTCCAGCTCCGGCGTTCGGCTGCTGCAAAAACAACCGATACTCCTCCAGAGAGATATTCTCCGGTATAGCAGTAGCTAGGTAAACGTCTTCAGGAGTTGGCCCAGCCCTAGTAGCAGATGCTGAGACAACAGAAGAAGAGGCAGCCACACAAACAGTGGGCCGAACGGGAACAGAAGTGACGGGCGTCGAAGGGGACACCCCGGGTGTAGTAGCAGCTGGCCTCGAAGCAGGAGACGAAATCCCCATAGAGGCTGCAGCTGAAATAATCTGACCCAGGGATCTGTATCCCTGTGGTAAATAAGGACTGGCTGACGACATGGTAGCCAGCTCAGAGTCGTCTCCCTCAAACAATCTACGCGGGATGCGCTGATAGTCGTCAGATGCCGGAATTTCCTCACCAGAATCACTCATGGTTGATCCTGCCGTTAAATCACGTAGAAGACGGCGAGGACTAGGAGGAAAAACAGCAGCAACAAACGGTGAACCCGATGTAAGAGAAAGGAAAGCAGCTCCTAATCTCAATTCAGACATAGGGTCCGAAAAGGGCCAATTGAACTCAATTGGTCCTCCAAAGGGTTGCTCGGCGAGAACTGGTCCCCCGTCGGGAAACTCGGAAACAACAGGCTGCTGTGGTTCAACAGAAGGCTGAGAAGCTTCTGAAGAATCATCCGTGTAAGGACTACCAGTAGACAAAACCGAAGGTTCCGCCACCGTGGCAAAAGACTAGAGAAAAAGAGCAAACACACACATGGGCTGAAAACGAGTTAAGACACACGATCAAACGGTCAACAAGCAATGTCTAAACGGGTGTGTAATCGTGGGCGATTAATTTTACCACATTGGAAAGTAAGAAATTCTACCGTTTCATATTTTAAGAGTCGAGAAACGATAAAAAGATGACTCTATCTCTTTCATAGTTGACACAAGCGTGAAAGGACAAGCGCTTGACGGTCTTTTCAAGTTTAGGGAGTCAAAAAAGACCAAATGACTGCTCAGGAAAAACTAGGCACAAAGGGTGTACCAAATATCCGTGAACTGCAATATACACCTTGGTTTCAATAACAAAACAGAATCAACAAGGACTTTCCATGGTGTAGCCTCCCGAATGCCGTGTTCTAAATGCCATAGGGTCGCATCATTTCCTATGGATAAAGGATTGGAAAACCTAGAGGGTCTCCTTATATACGCGACGGTACGGCACGGGGAGCGCAACTCCGTTTCATAGTGTCAGTTTAAAGCCAACACGAATGACAATGCTAGTTTAACGACGTCAGAACACGTCTCTAGCCTAGACCTTCTAAAAATGTTTCGTTAAGTTCCAATGCTGCCTTAGGTTAATTGAATAAATTTTACAGTTGATCTTCAATTAAGTTTCAATTTTTAGGCCCTATCGTATGTAGTGTCTTAAAAGACTCCTAAATGCAAATCTATATGCCACAGTCCAACATTTCGTTCGATGAAAACTAGCTAGAGAAGAGTTGAGAGCTTTTACACAAACGAAATGAACGGAAGACAAACAATGAGATCCCTAATGCAACTAATGAAATTGAAAACTTTTCATTCAAAACACTAATCACTAGCAAGATGGAAAAGATCACAATTTGCACTAATCAACAAAAGCAAAAGAGATTTTTTTTTTTATTTTCAATGTTTAATAGCTAAGGTGCACTAAAAAAACTTGAAAACAAAAGGAACAACTTGAGAAACGATATTCAAGAGAGTGAAACAAACAAATTTCACTCAACAACACAAGCAATCAGATCCTCAAATCGACCAAAGTCTTTCAAAACAAAGAAAAGACTCAAAAGCTTCCAATGAACCGTGTGATCTAGGTCCAAAGCAAGACCAAACGAATTTCGAATGAAGGAATGAATAATCACCCAAAAAATCGCAACAAAACAATGAACAACTACTTAGAGGATGCGGAGAATCAATCAGATAGTTGATAGGACAATCAAAACACCAAAACTCCCAAGGAGGGCTCGATGCACTAAGCCATTAGATGCCCTAGGGCTTAAAACGTGAAATCGATAGATAAAAGCAAACAACCAGGGGACAGAGGTGAATTCCCAGTCAAACAGGACTCCAACACACTCAGGCAGTCGGAAAATCAAGAAGAAAAACACTGACCAAATCCAGAGAGCTCAAAAATGAGAAAACTCAAAAAACCTTACAGGAGTGGCGCGACTGTAAGGCTACAACTGGCGCCAGAAAGCAATTGGTGCAGGCTAAACAAAAGAAAATTGCGCCAATTGGCGCGGCTGTCAAGCTAAAAAGCGTGCCAGTCGAGTTTCTCAGCCAAAAACAAAAAAGAACTACTCTAGAAGCAGATCAATGCATACTAAGCAAACCAAGAAGGAAAAAAAAGCAAAAGAACCCAACCTAGAAGGCTCATCAAGCAAGGAAAAACATAAAATAATCAAAACGAGACAACGAAAACTAGACGATCCCGAGTGGAGTCGCCAAATTGTTGAGGAGGTAAATCCCCTCTGCGGACAGAGGCGATCCCTACTAGCCCAGCAGGGGTCTAGCAAAAATCAAACAATGTTATGACGCAAGTTCCTAGTTACGAATGAAAGACTAGAGATAGAGTTTCATCTGATGTACTAACGTTATGATCTAAACAAGGAGGCTGTCGTTCCCTTGCCTCGGCAGATCACAATCCCTCCACGATCTCCACGGATGAACACCTACACATGGAAGAAACGAACAGATACAAGCATAAAATTCGGCACACGTAACTAAACATCGGTCAGAAAGGATGTTACTCGCATTAACATGATGGAAAACGGAGTGGAACGATAATCATAATCATCTATTAAATAATAAACGAAGAGAGATTACAACCAAGTTCTGACATCGCAGCCTCCTTCGGATGGGTCTCTGGTCGTCCACGTCTCGCAAAGCTCGCCAAGGAAAGGGAAAACCTCTCCGGAGTCTCTCGACAATGGTCTCCTTACTTGAGTCGGCCTTAA